>CM057099.1:14610114-14842614 GCA_029959045.1 Taenioides sp. WSHXM2023
GTGGCCTTTTATTTACCTTGACTTTAATTTCAAATGGAGATCTATTGGAGCACTTTGATGAGCGATGGGCTGCACTCCGTCTAAGTCGGTTGTGGTATACGGGCAGGACCGCGTGCTGCGAGAACAGGACACTTGCTCCACGTTAGTACCCAGCGTAGTGAGCTCCGCATCCACGCCAGAGAGACCCTCTCCTCGACTGTTCGCGGAGACAAGCGATGGGAAAGTAACTTTCCTCAGCGGTAAGTCTGAAACTGAATTGGGCTTTTAAAATCCTTATTTGGCTCCTTATTTGATTTGTCAGACAAACATTTTATTACACAGGTAGGACTGAATATATATAGTCCCCTTTTTTCTAGTTCCTACCAGAGATGTCCATGGGCGGCCCCTGAGCCAGTCATCCTGGAGTTCAGCCGGCACCAGCAGCGCAGGACCAAGCAGCCCAGCTTTATTCAGTGTGGATCGGCCCCGCAGCCCCAGTGCTCCCGTGCCAAGTGACACCGAAGAATATGGGACTGGTTAGATCTCATGTCTGGAAAACTGCGACTCGAGAAACATAAAATAAAAACTATGTGGTGTAAAACCGAGTCAATACGAATAACCGCGTATTAATAGGCTGATAATGTTGCCTATATTAATTACTTGAGTTGCCGATAATAAAATTAAATGGGAAAGGGAAATCACTTTGGCGCTGATGCCAACTTGCTTTACTGCCAAACTCTCGCGAGAACTCTGTGTTAACGCAGGGAAGAGGGAGATGGAAAGAAATGAGGTCTGAAAAAGACCAAATGACCGTGGCCAAGGAGAAGAGCACTGTGGAAATCCAATTTAGAGACATCCCGTGTGAGCAGGACAATACTAGTGGAAACGCCAAGCAGAAAGAAGAGAAGAAAGAGGTTTTCACCAAGGTGCGTATTGGATGTGCGTCGCATTGTTTTCGTATGGACCGTCATGGGAGAGGTAGGAGCTGTTCAGCACCGCGGACAGCGACAGTGCTAAACATATCCGAAATGTTCAAAACAGAATTCAACAATATATGGTAGGGTAGTATGAGAAGAGAGCTTACGGTGATGGCAAGCTACAACGTTACGATGTAGGCCATATGTACAGACTGGAGAAAAACGTATAACAAACAATAACAACCACGGGCAATCACCATCGTGTGACAGTAATACGTGGTGGTGGTTTTCAGGTGGTGATTCGCAGGCTTCCTCCTAGCATCTCAAAGGATCAACTTGAAGAACAGCTCAGTCCACTACCCTCGTTTGATTATTTTGAATTCTTTCCAGCTGATCAAAGGTAACTGTAAAAACATAGATCTCTGTTTATGCTATTAAAATGTTTGTTGCCTATATGTGATGTGGCCCATATGATCTGTACAGCTTATACCCACATCTGTTTTCTCGGGCATATATTAATTTTAAAAACCCTGAAGATATTCTGCACTTCAGAGACAGATTTGATGGATATGTCTTCATTGATAACAAGGGTATGTAACATGTATTGTAGAAATACTAAATGATAGCAATTGAAGTTGCATTATTGTATTGTTCTTATTTCAGGCCTTGAGTACCCAGCAGTGGTTGAATTTGCTCCCTTCCAAAAAATTTCAAAGAAGAAACTAAAGAAAAAGGATGCTAAAGCTGGAAGCATCGAAGAAGGTAACCATAGATTAGAAGATCCAGTTGTGTAATGTTTAGGTCTATATTTGTGATCTGTCTTCTGTCTACAAATAATTATGAGCTGTATTTGCAAATAGATCCAGAGTATAAGCGATTTTTAGAGAATTACTCCTGTGATGAGGAAAAATCAATGGCCAATCCTGAGACTCTGTTGGGGGAAATTGAAGCCAAAACTAAGGAGCTCATTGGTAAGGCTATAAAACATTAAAATACTGTTTAACATTGTGTTGTAATAATCTTTTTTTTATTTGTTGTTGTGTGCTGCAGCCAAACGGACTACACCCCTCTTAGAGTACATCAAAAATAAGAAAATTGAGAAACAAAGAATAAGAGAGGAGAAGAGAGAGGAAAGACGGAGACGTGAAATGGAGAAAAAACGCCAAAGAGAGGAAGAGAAAAGGAAGAGGCGCGAGGAAGAAAGACGCAAACGCAAAGAGGCAGAAAAGCAAAAGAAAATGTCTGAGAAGGATATCAAAATTAAGGTACAGCATCTAACAACAATAACAATATATTGAGGTGTTTATAAAATATACTAATTGTGTTTCTTGTGTTGGTTTTATATAAGCTTTTAAAGAAGAGCGATAGAGATGATGATGTGGATTCAGATCGAACGAAGGACAAAAGTGATGTGGGAGAGACGGACCGACCGAACAAGTGGGAAAAGAGTGGGAATCAAATGAAGTCAAAGGAATTTAAAGAAAAGTAAGATTTTAAAATTGATTTGTTATAAATGGAAATGTTCTTTGAACTTGGGATCTATGGTTGTAAATGTTTGTTTTTGTTTGTAAAGAAAAATATGAGATGCATAAACCACCAGCCAATGAATACATTTTACCAGTTTTTTAGAACTTATTACAGTTGTCTTTATTGGTGTTATTGTCTGTTATGTCCAGTAGGGGTCAGGCTGAGAGTGACAAAGAGCAGCAGCAGCACAGTCGCAGGCAGAGAGAGAAGGACCACAGGGTGAAAGATGAGGAAAGAAAACGCCAAAGACACCATTATGAGTTTGACAAGTTTATGCGCCGTAAAGAGGAGACCAAGTGGGGAAAAGGCTACTGCCAGGACAGAGAGGAGAGGAGGAAGAAAGAGGGGCACCATCACAGCTATAATTACTGTCCTGACAATGGAGACAAACTGTGCAAAGAGGACCGCGATGAGCTGAGTAACAGAAAGGAGCGCCTCCGAAACAAGGTGAGCGAGAAGGTGAGCATGAGGGGGACTCTATAGATTCTTTAAGAGTTTAAGATATTTTTTAAAAAGCTTTTTCTTCAATACAAATTAGATTTACAGGATTGATTGTACAAAGGTCTACAATTGTCTTATAGACTGAGAAGACCCTCTAGAAACAGAATTTTGGCAGATTAAAGTGGTGTTAAAAATTACTCAGAGCAAGCTGTTTTATTTCTTGGTTAAGGGCTTTTCAGACTCTGGTACGTGTGCCTTCCTTTCATTGGCAGTGAGCTCCCTCTGGCGGTACTCAAACCCTTCTTTTGCCCAGTCTATACCTTAACTTAACCCTTATTGTCCACCAGAGTGGAAATTTGTCTTTGCTTCACCATCACATGAACAATCATTCCATAATCATGAGATAAGCGTCAATAAATAGGTTAAAATGTCCACTATATTTAAGTGTTCTGGACATACACATACTAGTACATTTCATGAGTGCTTATTTAACAAGCTGACAGCATTTGGCACACATGAATCTTTGTAAATCTCTTTTTTGTTGAATTTTTATTTTAATGACACACAAGACTTAGACTTAGACAATCTTTATTGATCCACAAGGGAAATTATTTGGACACAGTAGCTCACACATCACAATATATTATAATAACAAAGAGCAAAAATATAAATGGTAATAATAATTCTAAATAAGTTGCAAAAATGGCTAAATAAGTTGCAAAAATGGCTAGAAACTGGTGTTATAAGGCATAAATATATAGATGTATATGTACAAGTAAAAATTAAAATATAGAAATATGCATATATATATCTCAGCTGTATACAAGAGGTCCTAAGGAAAAGACCTCTATATTCTGCATTAGGCCTAGTTGGAGCTCTTAGTTGGAGCTTGTCTTAGTTTAGACCTTGCCAGTTTGCAAATTTTGTACCATGGTCTAAAGTAGGGTATATCTGATTTAGAGTATAGTCTTTGCCTGGTCCTGGTATGGGAAAAGACAAATATTTTATGAAGTAATTCTTGGTGTGAGTAATGTGAGCACCCTTGGCCTTGTATTTTAGACCTCAGTAATTCTAATAACATGGTAATGTTCATATACATTGTTCCTCTTTGCTATAGGATCGTCCAGCAATGCAGCTTTATCAGCCTGGCGCACGAAATCGAAAACGCATGAGCTCATCGGGTAAAGGCTACGAGTGCATCCCAGTGGGTCACTCACCTGAACCTGCAGCTGACTATGGCTATGAGATGGCCAACATGAGTTTGGACAAAGGTTTTGAAAAGGGCAAAGATGAACAATAAGTAGAAAAATTAGAGGTGATTTTTGTAAATGGATCTCTGAGTTGTTGCTCATGTTATTTTAATCATGCGTTGTTTGGTTTTACATATTTTGGAAATACATTGGCTATTACATCAACAACAGTACCACTTATATGTTTGTTTATCTCAAGAGTTAGGTTTTCCTATTTAGGCAGCTAGAAATGTTTGTAAAACAATTTTCAGTCTCAAAGTCTTGAGGTATGACTTGTACCCCCCTCTGTTCAACAAGACAAAATATTTTGTAAATAAGAAATGCAAGGTGTATTTTATGTGCTGAATTGGGATGCATTATAATGATTATATAGATGTACTTTATAGCCTAATGTTTTGGTCACAAAGAACACCAATTTACTTTTGTACAAAAACAGGCTAAATGCCTGTCAATCCATGTATGGTAACTGAAATGTATTTTGTTTTAAGTTTTTACTAAAAAGCCTCATTTTATTTGTGCACATACCTTTGTCAGACTAACCTCTTGTATAATTTTCTTTCCCCGAAATGTGATGAAATAAAGCACTTCCATTGTGGGCTTTCCCGTTATGGCAAGGCGTTGTCATTTGGCCAACCGTAGACCTGTAATGTTTGAGTCAGCTGCATAAAGAAATGCACATTGCACGGTGGCACTTGTCTGGGCGTAGATGTGCTGTGATTATTCAGTGCATGTTATTACTCAGGGCTGTAGGGTACAGGTTCCAATCACACCTGCCTAAATCAAGGCAGGCAGAAGTAGTTCACACTTTCAACCATGTCAACAGGAAGTGGGCAGGCAAGCGAAAATTGCAGGTCTTATTCCCAGGAACTGAAAAAAAAAACAGTTGTTCAGATATTGCTATCTGGGGACATGTATATTTGTGATAACCACAAAGCAATATTATTTTATTTGACAAATTTGAACACATTTTTTGCAACCACCTATCTGTTGTGTACAGAATAAAACTATGACTAGTGGTGTTGTGGTGTACTAGTACACCAGTTGTGGTGTACTAGTGTACACCACAACTGATTTGCCCAAACCTTTGCCTTATCATTAAAGGAAGTTTTTACTCCACAATCTTCTAAAATAAGGGTTTTATTAGTAGCTGTATAGTATAGTTGAACTGCAATTTTGTTACACTATAATGATGTGTATAATGATTTGTATTATTAGCTCAATCTGAATTTGTTTCTCAATGTCTCTGCCACTAAAATATTAATGTTAAGTATTTGTTATTATAATCACTTTTGTTTTCTTGTGCACTAAAAACGGTCACATGGCCCATTTCCTTTGTTATCGTGTGGAACTGTACAACCCCATTTCCTCAGCAGCTTCTATCTCCATCTTAATCACCAACTGTCAAACCCACACTCCACTGCTCAAGGAGGTGAGTACAATGTCATAGCAGTGTTATCTTCAAGTCAGATTTAATTTCATCTTTCTGTTGTTAGATTTTAGTTATTTTTGTTCATTCTTAAAACTTCTACAAGATAGTAGATTGAACAGAATATAATATATCCACTAATATACAGTCATAAAATAGCAGAACAATTTGAAAAGTAAAAGTTCCCCCACTAGCATAAAACTGAAAGTGTTAGTGGTTGAGCTAGCTGTTGTTTGTTGAAAATACCCCATTTTTTTGTGTCAGCTATAAAAGGTTTACGCTAGATGAAAGCCTTGTGCCGTCATTGATGTCCTAATAAAATTCACAATTTTCAAATAAGACTGTGCGGGATTGTTCTCTGTTCATGCTTTGTATCCACTAACATGGCTGGAATAAGCTTGATTTACATGTTATTATTTTAATTTAAGAACCACAAATTTGGAAGACAACAAGCAATGTATTAATTTAATTGTTTTACAGTTATTTCTAGTTTATTTACGCAATGTCTTGTTCTTATGGTTTTGTTATTGCATAGTTTATAGTAATAATATGTGTGGTGAGTCGGAATTGTAAACCGTCAAATTCCTTCAAGTAATGCTTATGAATAATGTTGGTTTTTTATATCTTCTTATAGAATCATGAATTCAAGCAGCAGTAGCAGCAAGTTGGACAATGCTACTTTGTCCTTTTTCAAGAATGTTAACACCAGCATTGCCATCTCGATCATCTACATGGTGGTCACTGTTATTAACCTGGTGGGGAATGGCCTGTCCATGTGGCTGCTGCTCTTCCGGACATCTCCCAAAACTCCATCTATAATCTTCATGATAAACCTGACCCTTACTGACCTGGCTCTAGGAGTAGCTCTGCCCTTTCAGATCGCCTACCAGCTGCAGGGGTACAACTGGAGCCTGGGACCCAACACTTGCAGGTACTGTAGTTTTAAAAGAAAAAATATGTTACCATCATTAGTTGACAAAGTACTTGGATGTGTCATTAAAGGTGCATGATGTGTATTTTCTGTTAGCCAACCTGCTTGTCTCCATAAAGATGTAAGTTGCCTGTAATGTTAAGATTGCAAGAAATTGAGGTTATATAAAGCCATGACAAGCCTTAGATGTGGTACCAATGTGCCAATAAACTACACTCAAATATGTTCACAAATTTGAGATTTCTTTTGCCATATCACCCATACGCCAAATTACATGAATCTAAAGTTGCTGTTTCTCTCTCCACAGATTTCTAACTATGATGTTCTTCACCAACATGTACTGCTCCATTCTTACCATGATGGCCATTGGCATTGACCGCTACCTGGGCATCGTGAGGCCTCTGTCCTTTAGAGAGACCAGACAGAGGAAGTCAATTGCCATCATCAGCTGCCTCTTCATGTGGGGTTTAGTCTTGAGTGTTTTGTACCCATTTATGACCACGGACTTGACCTTTGACATCCCTGAACTCGGAATAACCACATGTTTTGACGTGCTGAAGAAAAACATGCTTCCATCTCAAGCCGCGTGGGCCGCCTTCCTCTTCTGCATGTTTTTTGTACTCTTCTTCTTCCCTTTCTGCATTACAACATTTTGCTATGTCAGAGTTATCAAACAGCTGGCAAGAGACTCGAAAACAGCCCAAAAAGACAGAGCAATACGTTTGGCCATTATTGTTTTGCTGGTCTTTACCTTTTGCTTTGCCCCAAACAACTTTCTCTTACTAGCCCACACGGTTATGAAGCTGTTTTTCCAAAAATCGCTCTACATGGCCTACAAACTGACTTTATGTTTCAGCTGTCTCAATAGCTGCCTTGACCCATTCATTTACTATTTTGCCTGTAAGGATTTCAGGCAAAAGCTGAGGCAGATCATGAAATGGCACAGTGGCAGCAACACGGAGAACAGGGATATTTTGTATTCAATGCAATATGGTTCTGATGGTCAACAAAGTAAGAAGCGGGTATCTTTGATGTAATGATGCAACTGAAAAAGGGAAAAAGGAAGTGCGCAGTAAACTTTCTCTATGTTGTACAATATCTTGTTATTTTTATCAGAATATTATTTACATTTGTAAATGGTTTTATGTGTCTTTTTTATACGACACATGCATGTACATAGTGAATAAAAAACAAAAAAGCTGCAATTGACTGCACTTATTATTTTAATTATTTTAAGTTAACTACGTGGTTAACTTTATTTATGATCCTTATACCCATAAGTACACTGACCAGGTCTGCAATCCATGTTCAAAGAAAAGCCCAATATTTAAATTCTTTATTTCTTTTTCCTTGCGTAAACGAGGAAGGCGCTGTCATGTGACACCATCACGCGTGCGCCATGACGTCGGTAGTCTGCGCGTAGTTCTCTCCTCTCGCGGTTCTCAGCCTAAATACGAGCAGGTTTATGCCAGAGAGGTAAGATTAGTATGTAGCTTTTTAAGTTGTATTACTGACCTATGCCCACATTTAATAACTTGTTTTCATTCATTTTAGCTGTTACAAAGTTGTCAGTCCGTAACTTGCTACTTGCTACAGTGAGAAAACACGTGATAATACTTGGAATGGGGATATAGCCTAGCAGTGGCAATGGCAGAAGGAGAAATTCAATTTGTCAGAACTGAAGCAGCAGCTTGGATGAGCTGCGAAACGTATTCGACCAAATAAACTTTGTCCAGTTGACAAATTGAATTTCTCCTTTTGCCATGGATTCTACCTGGACGACTGAGGGATTCTACACATAGCAGTGGCAATGTGATCTGTCTTCTTCTTCTTATTATTATTATTATTATTATTATTATTATTATTATTATTATTATTAATTACTGAATTGTTGAAAGCTAACATTTGGGGTTATGTCTAACGTGTGCATTATGGTTATATATTATTGGATATATAATAACTATGGTATAAGGTTTATATTCATGACCAGAGCCCATGCTTATCTGATCAACTTGTGGCTTTCAATGTTTTTTATTTCATTGTTTATTTCATTTTATTGCAGGCTCAATCATTCGTCACCATGGTACTGAACCCTGTCATTTCAAAGCTTGCGGGTAAATTGGTTGTGCTGGCAAGTGCTTCTCCCAGAAGACAAGATATTCTTCGAAATGCAGTATGTATTGTCTTCCAAAACTGACCTTTCAAATCAATCTTTTATTATTATTTTATATATATATATATATATATATATATATATATATATATATATATATATATATATATGTGTGTGTGTGTGTGTATATGTATATATATATATATATATATGTATATATATATATATATGTGTGTGTATATATGTATATATATATATATGTGTGTGTATATATGTATATATATATGTGTGTGTGTATATATGTATATATATATGTGTGTGTGTATATATGTATATATATATGTGTGTGTATATATATATATATGTGTGTGTATATATATATATATATATATGTGTGTGTATATATATATATATATGTGTGTGTATATATATGTGTGTATATATATATATATATATATATATGTGTATATATATATATATGTGTGTGTGTGTATATATATTGTATATATATGTATATATATGTATATGTATATATGTGTATATATGTATATATATATGTATATATATATGTGTGTGTGTGTATATATATATGTATATATGTATGTATATATATATATATACTGTAATATGTATATGTATATATATATATATACTGTAATATATATATATATATATATACTGTAATATATATATATATATATATATATATATATATATATATATATATATATTACAGTACTTCCCAGTAGCTTTTGACCTTATATAAGGGTATATTCACATTGACCACTACCACAATAATAAATTTTGCAGTGCCTCCTTTATTCTATATTTACCAGGGCTTAAGATTTGAGGTGGTGCCATCCTGGTTCAAAGAAACTCTTGATAAGGGACTTTTCAAGGCACCACATGAGTATGCAGTCGAGACTGCCAAGCAGAAGGCACTGGAGGTAGCCAGGAGGATGCCTTTTGTAAGTTTTTGTTACCCTAATGTCATCTACATATGTACTGTAAATATTACCACTATTTTCTTCTAATATAGAAACACCGGAAAACTCCAGACATGGTCATAGGAGCAGATACTATTGTGGTAAGATGAAATTGCACATCATAAAATCATATCAAGCTAACTTGTGTAACTTGTGTGTTTCTCTTCATAGACTATAGATGGCCTGATACTGGAAAAGCCAGCAGATAAGGTTGATGCTTACAGAATGCTGTCAAGGTAACGCTGATATATTTAAAGTGATCTTTATAGCTCTGGTGTCACCATTTTGTGTTGTCTCTATTGTAGTTTGAGCGGTAAAGAACATAGTGTTTTTACTGGGGTCGCCATTGTCCTTTGTCATGAAAAAGAAGGCATGTCAAACTTTTGTTTCACTCTAATGCAGTATTCACAGTCATAATTAATAGACATTTCATGTCAAAACATGTCATACATTTTTTCAGATGATGGGATAGACTACCAATTAATTGACTTCTATGAAGAAACAAAGGTTAAATTTGCTGATCTGTCGGAAGATTTGCTCTGGGAGTACATTAACAGCGGTGAACCCATGTGAGTAGGACCTGTGAGAGTAACTGAGGTAATACCTATTGATTTTACTGATGTAACTGCTCTGCGTTTGAGGTTTGTGGGGCATTTAGTTAATGTTGAACTTGACTGTCTCTTTGGACTTTGGAGTTTTTATTTTAGATACTACTTTAATTATTTTTTTTTTTTTTTTTATTTTTTTTTTTTTTATTGTATTTAGGTCATTTTTTGTCAAAAAAAAGAAAATAATTACAAACCACTTGTGTGCCAGGGACAAGGCTGGGGGCTATGGTATTCAAGCTCTTGGTGGCATGCTGGTGGAGTATGTCCATGGAGACTTCCTCAATGTTGTTGGGTTCCCTCTCAACCACTTTTGCAAGCAGTTGGGCCTAATTTACAGCAGCCTTCCTTCCTCTGACCGAAATAGTGCCTCTGGCAATCTAGGTTGTCACGATCAAGACAACACAGTTCTACCTAGTAACCCATCTGTCAGCCCCTTTGCAAGCAAGGTAAGTTATTGGGTGTTATTTCCTCTGTATAATCTAAATACAGATTATTGTTCTATTGCTGTTCTATCTCTATTGTATCTGTTAAATTACATTTCCTCTAGGTTAAAAGAAAAGGTGATCAAATGGATGTAAGTCAAAGTTCCGAGCAATTGACTAACAGCTTATCCAAACATAGTGGAGACAGCCAGGGGTCAGAGCACATGTTATTACAAAACATCACCAGCAGAGGGCGAAGTGTATCTGATGGAGAAAACACTGTACCTAATAAGGGAGATTTGCAGAGGATTATTACACTAATGGATGGATTCAGGGCCTCAAAGGTATTTGCACTCACATTGAACATTATTTGATTTGAGTTCTCTGTGTAATAAAAAAACAACACATTGTTTACTTATGTTTTAATATTTTAGGCATTATTTACGGCTTCAAAGATGGGGGTGTTTGACCTGCTGCAGAAGAGTCCCGGTCTGGATGCTGTGCAGGTAGCAGCTGAAATCAAAGCTTCACTCAAAGGAACACGGAGTTTGCTGGAGGCCTGTGTGTCTCTGGGACTATTAACCAGTGAGAAATGTCAGTAAGTTTGCACTGATTTTTAAGTGTGTAGGTGATTCATTTTATAGTAAAAATGACATTGAATTTGTCTTGTTTTGTAGCTCACCAGAAACCTTTGTACAAGAACAGCACTCTGGCAGCACAGTTTCTGGGCTCAGATTCTCCTTTCTCTTTGCACTGTTACATTTTGCACACAGATAATGCAGTGTGGCCTCTTTTCTCTCATCTTGACAATGCTGTTCGTGAGGGAACAGATCAGCATGAACAGGCATTTGGCAAGAAAGCACAAGATCTGTTTCAGGTGTTCATTTTAACCTTAAACAATTTTAGAAGTTGTCATAAAGATTTAAATTGTAAGCCAGTGAAAACCTTTACCATGTTTTTCTACCACGTCTTTAGAATACTTACTACGACAGCCAAGCTTTAAAACTGAGGTTTATGAATGCCATGCACAGCATTGCTAAAGTTACAGGAAAAGCTGTAGCCACAGCATTTGATCTGTCCACATATAAATTGGCCTGTGACCTTGGAGGTAACGTAAACAGAGAATGCTGAAAGCAGAATGTTTTGAAGAGCAGAGTATATATTTGTATTAGTGTGTTTCAGGTTGCACTGGAGCTATTGCTCATGAATTGACAAAAGCAAATCCTCAGATGTCTGTCATAGTGTTTGACTTACCTGCAGTTGTTGAAATGAGAGAAAGATTTCAGCCTCAGCACGTGGACACAGACAACAGGGTGTCTTTCATAGCAGGTAAGGTATTTATCACAATGCACCAACATACTTTTAGATTTTATATTTGTTAAAGCAATAAAATGTATTTTTAGGAGACTTCTTTAAAGACGACTTGCCAGAAGCGGACCTGTATATCCTGGCAAGAATCCTTCATGACTGGTCTGATGAGAAAGTGGATATCCTACTGAAAAAAATTGAGGAAAGGTGTACACCAGGTAAATTACTAAACTTACTTCTAAACTTGATTTAAAAAATAAAAAACTAAAACTAAAACATTATGGCTAATGCAGTGATCCACTAGTGTTTCATACCATTTTGCTGTTGTCACATAAACAATTCAGACTAAAAGCTCAAACAAGCGTGTTTGTGTTCACTAATAAACTTACACACTGCTGTTAGGCTGTGGAGTCCTGCTCAGTGAGATCTTCTTGAATGAGGACAGAACCGGTCCGAGTCGAGGGCTGCTCCAGGCCCTCAGCATGAGCCCAGGGAGGCAAAGGAGTGCACAGGAGTACAGCTCTCTGTTGGAAAGACATGGGTTTACTGTTAAAGACATCAAATATACAGACAACCTTCTGGACGCTATGCTCTGTGTCAAAGTCTGACAAACGTGTCAGACCCACTATACTTTTTACAATTCTCCTGTCAGACTTAATTGTGGTCATTTTATTTCCACAATGTGTTGGATTGTAGGCTGTGCGTTGCTCATAGCTGAGACCATGTTGGATGGGCCCACCCCTCATTCTATGT
This sequence comes from Taenioides sp. WSHXM2023, assembly GCA_029959045.1. Classification (NCBI taxonomy): domain Eukaryota; kingdom Metazoa; phylum Chordata; class Actinopteri; order Gobiiformes; family Gobiidae; genus Taenioides; species Taenioides sp. WSHXM2023. The sequence continues at coordinate 14,622,776 of CM057099.1, forward strand.
TCCAGTTTCTCAACATGCTGGTCCAGACAGAGGGGACAGAGCGGACACATAGACAGTACACAAAACTATTGAAGAACCATGGATTTGGACACACACGAGTGGTTCACACGATGAATTTCCTCGATGCCCTTTTAACTATTAAAAATAATATGGAAATATGAAAGCTTTTGATGGTGTGTTACTTGTGTTACTATAGTTTTTTCCTGTTATTTTGCCTGAGACAAATAAGGCAATAGACCAAACTAATGTAATGTGCAATTTCCTATTACTACTACTATTACTAATGGCACCAGAAGCTCACCCTTTTTTTGACACAAAAAGCAACAACTATTTTACTTTAATAAGGCTACTGCAAAATAAAATAGTTAATGTTTTAAATCTCATAGTACATTCCTGTCTTTCTCTATAAATATTCTCTAATGAATGTAATATCTTTCCAAACACAGTTTTGTATTTCATGAGGCCCCAGTTCCAGCAGCCAAGTATCTGTCTAAAATGTGCCAGTGTCTCCAGTCAGAACAACAGATCCTATTGTCTGTGACGCTCAAAGTGTATCTAGATTACTCCTTGTTTTGGACCGTTCTCCCAGTATTTTCCTTGAAGGGTAATGGGGGTGGTCATGTTATTTATGACTATTTTCTTGTCAGTCCAGATCCAAGCACTTGGTGATATCTGATACATTACTCACTTTATGCTTGTTTGATCAATAAAGACAGAATGGGGTACAGCAAAGGTCGACCACTGTTTGATTTATCTTGAATTCACTTGTTAACTGTCAAATATGTCGCCTGTTACTTCAGTGAATATACTATTGCACAGGGGTTTAATTTTTGGTGAACAATTAGGAAAAATCCTAGTCAACTTCTAAGACTTAGGAGGTATGGTTCCTTTAAAGGTGCACTTTATAACTTTTTGGTTGGAGGTCTGTCACCTTGTTTCTATGGATATGTCATTACTCTGCCTGGAATGTTCCACAGTATGACATTAAACAGCTCTACATTACACATATTAAATTACAGGTGGTTTTATTAATCAAAAATAACAGGCATTCTGACTGTGAGCAGGGTTGCCTCTCTACAGATCTGATCTGTAACTTGGTCTGATTTGGTCTCCGTGAAGATAGAAAGGTTTAATGCCATACTGTGAAACATTCCAGACAAAGTAATAATATCTCCATAAAGAAAAGCATTTGACTGACCCTCCACCAGAAAAGTTACACAGTGCACCTTTAAAGGTTGCCTGTTTATAGCCCTAAAAAGCAATAGGTAAGTGAATAACAGAACAATTAGGACTTTAATAATTCACGCTGTAGACTTTTTTGTGTGATTTTGTAAACACGATGAAACACTTAACCCATTTCATTTACATATCCGTTCACTTCTCATGTAGCAGCTGCACTCACTCACCCTCAAATCCAGAATAATGCGCCGACTTTTGTGTACAAGCATCAAGTCTAGTCAATCTTTCTAATGAAAACCATTCAAGTCAATCAAGTTTAGCAGAGACCAAAGGCCAACGTAATTTTGGAAAATTACTCGAACTCCAAAGTAATCTTGTGTAATGTGATCTTGCCTATTGAACACTGGCTGCACTGTACGTGTCGGATAAAGGCTCAGTCACTTTGTTCAGATGCAGATTTGACAAGAGGCACGAATCTGCACCTGCAAATAATCATCATTCTAGTGTCAAGTGCTTTGATATTACAATGACTAATTTAAGACCATTTGGTGCTAGTAGATAGAGATTGAGAAACACTTCCAGATGCTGATTGTGGCCGGGTAAGTATACAGTATGTTGTGTTTACTGTTTCTATAAAGTCTGGGAAAATATCATTTGGTTCCTCGTTTTGATTTAAGAAACACAGAATTAACCGCTTCAATCCATCTGCTTCCTGTTGTGCAGTATTTGCGTAATCAGTGGTTTCTTTACACCAGATGCCCTTTCTTTTGCAACTCCTTTCATTCATCCAGGCTTGGGACTAGCGCAAAGAGCATTGAAAAAACTAACAAATAATGTGATCAAATGTGATACTTTAAAATCTGATTACGCCTCAATGTAATTCTTCAAAGTAACCACACGAGGGCACTACAAGCTAAAGCAACATCTCCATCCAAGCTGACTTAACTAGTTTTCACTGCTTTATAACCGTGTCAAAAATGATAGGCCTGCTTCTTAAAAATAAACTGAACGACTTTGTGAAGGTTACGCAGTGTCCACTTGGTTTGCGCACAGAATAGCAAATAGCCTGTAAACAGTCAATGTTTAGTTGAATTGAGTTCTCCAAAGTGAAGTCGTGGTTTGGCACCTGTTTCAAAGCCTCGTGTTGTTTATCAGTGTCCTCTTCTGTCAACAAACAGAATAAACGGAGTGATGGCTGACTGCTCAACACATCTGATTTCAGCAAATGCGCAATTGTTCAAAGTGGAGCGCGCTTCATTGATTTGTTTCAAGGCAGAGAAAAAATAACCTCGGGGCTTCTACTGGATAGACATAACAATGGAGTCCTTCTCTGCTTTTTGTAGTTTTTAGGCTTGACATCAGCGGAGGACGGATTTGTACTTACTATTGCAAGGGCTTTGAGTGGACCCAGTTGGCTGGGTTTGTAGTCAGCCATGTAGCCTTGATTTATTTTGCAGTGACACAATATTATGATAATAGGCTAGGCTACTGAGTAGGTATTACCAATGTGTGAGGTGGGGTTAACATTGGGCCTACTTAGTTTTTAAATATATTTAAAAGTACTGGCATACCACTTTTTTACTGAATACAAATGTATGCCTATTACTATTACTACTACTCAGCCTGTTACCAAACAATTTGGTCTTCTAGTTCTACTTATAGGCCAATTTGAAATGTCACTAGAACTAGGCTACTTGCTACTATTGCTTTATATTGTGAATCTAGTTTAAACTTTAAGTCTTCTCTGCTTCTGTATGCATTATCACTAACCTCTACTCTTATCATTCGTTGACCTATTATAGGTAAATGTTGTGGTTTAATACCCCTGCTGTTACTGCAGGTGCTTCTAAATCCTCTAGGTGGATTTGAATTGTATTTAATGTTCCTTCTTTCTTCATTTTATTTTATTTATTTAATCTTTACTTAACCAGGTAAAATGTTAGAGAACTAATTCTCATTTAGAGTCTTTATAATACATAGTACATCCTTAGTATATTTGAATGTCAATATCATTAAAACAAGAAAATATAATGCTTATCTATATACTAGATATTGGATTTATGATTAATTACTAAATAAAACAGCAGTATGATATAGGGGGAGAAGCAACATGTCATACTACAGTGTTGTCTCTACAATCGAAACACACTGAAAACCATACTGATTACATTTCCTAAAACTGTGGCCTGTTTGACGCGCCCTCGGTTATGATGGTAAGGTCCAGTGGTTTGTCATACTTTGCTGTGGTTTATCAGTGCGCAGAGGGTGAAGTACCATTCACACACCACACACGCACATGCACACACACACACACACACACACACACACACACACACACAGTACAGTAGGGGTGGAGCCTGGGACCTGAAATGGCTGGTGACAGGGCTTTCATCCGACCCACCCAGGGCCTTTGTTGTTATTTTGGGATGTCCCTTGGGTGCAGTCTGAGTGAGCAGCAGACAGACTGGAGCTCATCTGTGCTGCAGCACACACCAAATGCATACTAACGCACACCTCTATAGAAAGGAAAATAATCATAATAGTGGCATGTTGCTGTCATGTCAATCAAACTGTCTGGAGGCTAGACCATTAGAGGAGTGCTACACAAGTGAGAAAATACATGTTTTGATGTTGAATATTTGTAAGCTGCATAATTTTGGTGTTACTGGATTTATGTGATATCTTGAGAAAGTGTAGGGATTGCAGTTTCTATCAATTACGTGTATTTATGAGAGTTGTATAGTTTATTTGCGTTGAGAAAAAAAATGTAATTAATTCAATGGAGAAATACATAGCAAATTCAGACTTAAATTAATATATTATAACTTTTCAAATTTGTCTCCATTATTATTAAATTCCGATAGATTTTTCCTTCAGATATAGTCCCCAGCATTCCTTCAACAGCAACAAACAGAGTCATAAATACTTTTAATTCTTGGGCAAGAGTACAAATTATTAGTCTGACATTTCTGTTAGTACTGCATATGGTGTTCATTATATGTTTTTTGCATAGTATCTCTCGATAGTTATGTATGTGTTTATAAGATTGCATATCTATCAAGCTATAAAAACCGACTACAAAAAGACAGTTGCTCCTACGTGCTTTAACATGCTACTTTTACACCACATGAATCAAAACAAAAAGTCTTTGGCACACAGCTTAAGTCTATTTGATTTTCCATTCAAACAGATCACCACCTCTGACAATGTAAGATTTCAAAACAAATATTTAGCCTACTGGTGTCTGGTGCCGGTGAGGTATTTATGAGGTTGACAAAGTTGCTCCTATCTGTCATGCAGTCTGTTCTATCACACACTGACTCTGACCTGAGACACCAATCACAGATCCACACTTTAAAACACGACCCATGCTCTTAACCCAGCTCATCCCACCTAACAATAACAATCAATGCACATCTGACAAGAAGCTGCACAACAACTTATAAATGATATGCATCTCCTGCTGGTCCCATGGCAACCAGTTCCACTTTACTGTTGCCTTTCTTTGATCCTCGCCGAGCTTTGATTCATTTTCTCTTTCGCCCTTTTAGCTAAACATATCATGTGAATTTGGAGCTTTGTTCCTGACAGGCCACGTCTTACCTCGCTCTCTCCACAGGCTCCTGACGCCTCCCAAAGGAGCTGCAGTGGAGATGGAGGAAGAGAGGAGGAATTCCACTGTATTCAACTGTGTGTTATATTACATGGTATATGGAGGCCGATGACCCAGGCCTTGTGTGTGGTGCGGCCAAACCAGCGTCCTGCCCTGGGGAGCTGTGGCTGTATTAGGGCAGGGATATTTGGTCTTTTTAATTGAGGCCTGGGTCATAGACGCTGGCTCTGTGAACGGTCAGCCTGTTGACTCCACACAAGAGCTGCTTCACTGTGGTTCGAGCTTTCCCTCCAGGGGCAGGGCTAGGGTCAGGCTTTGGTCTAAATAGAAATTTGTCTGCTAACATTTATCATATCATAGTTTATTTATCCTTGCCACTCTGAATATGTCAATATTAAAAATACAATGAATATATATTTGGTTGAAATATATATTTACAACTATAAGATTTAAGGAGTTGCCTACTACACTACTATATATATATGAAGTAGTCATTAAACTTAGACTTACACAAACTTTACTGATCCATACAAGGTAAATTAACTGGGCATATTAGGCAATAAGAACAGCTCTTAATGACAAACAGCAAATAGAATAGTAATAATAGTAATATAACTAATTAATTATAGTAGCAATGTCAATAAAAGGGGACACAAATATTCAGACTGGTATTGGTAGCCTACAAGTAAAATAAAATATAAGTATTATGGGACAGAGTAGGAATCAAGCCAAATAGGCAACCACAATAATGCATGAACCACAGTGAAGTCTGTCTTTTTTTATATATAAGACAAGATGGTATTTAAAATTGTAAAACCAAATGAGGCTATAATGAAAAATGAAAAGTCTTTATTTTCTACAGAGCATCTGGACTCAATCAGAGCGATATCCTAAACATGAGCTGCCCCTCCCAGATGCATTCAGATTTACAACAGCAACCAGGCTGGACAGGGAAAGTCCTGTCCAACTACTGACTCACTCATCTCTGACTCTCTTCACAACACGTATTTTAATAAAAGGTCATGCAATGTGTCTAATTTATTACAATTTTAAGCTCTCATTTGCTTGAGCCATTAATTCAAATCATTTGCAAAGTGATTTGTCCAGTTGACAGAATTGAGTTTTCTTTTGCTATGGAAACTACCTGGATGACTGAGGGGATTACACAAACATTTGCAAAGACATGATCTTGTTTTTCTTTCTTGTGATTTTTTTTGTGTATCTTATCATAATTTGTTTTAGAAAATACAAATTTAATTTTCAATAGTTGTGAGCGTTCCCAATATGACAGTTCACTCTCTTCATTCCATTTCAGGCTTATTCCTTTATGGATTTTGGTGCATGGTTCTGATCATTATCTTTATTTACAGAACTCACGTGTTTAGTTTGTACATTTGGTGGCAAATAGGCAGAACCTAATGCATTAATATAAATCTAAAAATTGCTACAAAATGCACAGTTTCCAAACAGCTCTTTAATGTCATGCATGCATTTCTCAAAAGCCCAACTTCTGAAGAAATCATAACATCGCGCAACTTGTTTTTCAACCAAGAGGGGGCAGTAGATTCATAATAACAGGCTTCAGTGAAGACTACCCGGTGAGCTCACTCTGAGGGTCCCCATAAACTCAAGCAATGACTGCTTCATTAACCATTTTCACGTATAGGTTCATTATAATACACATTGTTTAGAATAAACAAATAACTTATTTTATGGGGATGGTATTATAACGCAATATTGTACAGTTTGGCATCTAGTAATAGATTATTTATTTATGTAGTACAAATTCAAAGTGTTTTCAGGTAAAATGTATCAAAATGACATGATAATTTAATCGTAAATTGGAAGCCACTGTTTCAATAAGTGTAACAAAATTTGACTCAGTTATAAAACATAAAACATTACAAATTGGTTTAAAGTCAACATTTCTGATTAACAGTTAATTATACACATATCACAAACTTTCACTAAATAGGTTTAGATTTATTCACTCTATACATACAGTGCTTCTTCATGCAGACTTGATGTGATTGTGCTTATACCTTAAACCTGGGGCCCTACCTCCACACCATGTTCTCAAACGCAAACAAAGCCTTGAGACACAAAGAGGAACTTATATGGCACTGCATGCTTATCATCTCTTTTGAGATATTTCTCAATTACATTTGCTATTTATTTTAATATTTCTCTGCAGCTCAATTTTTCCTTGTAAATATCATTTATCTTTTTTTATTAAAACATCTCAACTTTTGCATGACACTCTGGTTTCCCTCATAGGCTTCATAGATTTAATAGTGTGCCTTCTAGTCTGTTCATTCCTCTGTAGAGCTTCAGCAAACATCTGCCTGATGAATAAGTTAGCTCCTCTAAGTATGGCTCAGAGTCATGTATCTTTAAAAACGACTTAATAATGGTGATAAGGATTATAAACAACATTGCAATTACATCTTTACACTTTCCTTTCTTAATTATGTATACTCCTTCCTCTTCTCTGCAGATAAAGCACTGCTTCCTTGGTCTCAGGTGGATTGTACATCTTAAGTGTTTATGATATTTGCAAGCTCTCTTAAAGTGGCAGCGACCCATGCAAACCTACCACAATGGCTGCGGTTCCAATGTTTTATTTATTGATATATTTTAGTGGGGGGAGACCCGGTGTTCATTATCATAAAGGCCTCTAGACACGTGCACAAAAGACCCAGCCGGCGTACAGTGTTTTGCAGATCAACACAAGCTTCAGCTACACTCGTCGCCATTGGTAACTTCAGTGACAGAGGCTGACAGTGTCAAAGTATCTTTGTCTGCTGCACCATAAACTGTCCCTGAAGCTGTCGTTGTAAAAGCAGATGTAAAACACAAGCGCGTTTTTGTCTTCATGGGAGGAAGTTGTTTTCGTTCCCGCACTATTTTTTTTAATATGTCATATCTTCTCTGTCAGGGCCCTGGGGCGCCTATAGTTGGTGTAGGAGAGAAACCAAGAGGCAAATGAAGGAGTGTAAGCATGTTCAAACCCACTGGAGCCTGGCCGTATCCTACCTGTGCAGTGTCTTTGTCACAAAAGCTCAAAGCACCGGGGTTTCAGACGCTGTCATCTGATCTGTGAGAGTAAAGAGGATTTAGTGGATGTACATAAAGAAAGATACAGTAAGAACAGATGTTCAGAAAGTGGGTAAAGCACAAAACTCAATATGAACCCTGCTGAGGCCTTCCTCTCTCTTCAATTATTTAGAGTCAAAGAAAAACCTTTTCTCAAAAGCCACTGCAGAAGGAATGAATTACATATTTATCTAGGAGAGTCTTCACCAAATAGCCGGAAATGGAAACAAATACGTCAATTGGATATGGGTACTAGTGTAATCCTTAAACTGCTGTACTGTACTCATGTCACCAAAAAAAAAAAAAAAAAAAAAAAAAGTTTTTCTTTTCCTTCTTAATAAATATGCACTATAGGACTATAGGACCTTGTGATTAAGGCTGATTAGTTACAGTTTACTTGAGCATTTTGACATTAATGTACCCTTTAATAAACAATTACGCCTTAGGATAGACTATAAAAGAATTGACATGTTTGGAGAGAATTTGTCTATTTTAATTTTGCACACCACCAAATTTAGGAGGAACCATTGAAATAGCTTATTATTATTATTATGTTATGTATAATACATAAATAATATACTGTGTGTCTAATTTACAATAACATTATAGATTGTGCTTGAACAGATTTTCCATGTAAATATTGTCCCTCTTTTCTAATTATCTCTAAACCTATTTCCAGACATTTTAAAAAGCACAAGAAGCAAATCTTCTGGCTGACAGGAGGGAAAGTGCTTTAAAAGTGCTCACCTATTTAATTTGATTAGAGATAAGAGGTAGACAAAGTCGAGATAACTCCCCAGCTTGTCTATTACTTGGCGCACTCTGACATCTGATTTTTATAAAGAAATGTCAACGCCAAGCACCACCGTAATACCTGTAATTACTCAGAACTCAAATAAATAAATATACTTGCTCTTATTTGTGAGTGTCTGACAGCTTTTCCGACTTGACTGTTTAAATTGCTACCTGTGTGCCAGTAGTGTGTGTTTTGGAGAATCTTGTGGCTCCAATGTGTAACTTTGCGTAGGAGTTGTGCTTGTGTATAGGCAGGAATTCATAAAAGGCAGAAATTCTGACAGCTACAGTATATAGTGTTCGTTTTTGATAATCCCTGTGTAGACGCCAGCATTTGAGACTGATAAGGCTGGAGGTGTAGCTTTGTAAATAAATAAGGTTAGAGTTTCCGCGCAGCTCCCTGTGTTGTGCGTGATCTTGTGTTTATTAGTGACAATTGACTGTGACCTCACCTGCTCACTTGTCATCACGAGACTTTATCTACCACAGCAACAGAGAGCGATTAGATCCCCCTCTGGTCATGGGAGGAGACACCCAGACAAGCTAGGTCTGATGCAAATTGCCATCAAGGGCTATGCTGGAGACTTTTGATAATCTTCGTAGGGTAAAAGCATTTCAGACACTGCACTGGGATGTTTCTTGAAATTGTCCGTAGGAAAAGACTGGAGCTACATTCAACAACACTAAAGGCCATTTAAGATTAAGCGCACTATTAAAGCAGTCTTTGTATAGGTTATAATTTTCCAATGAAAATAGACCAGATGGGTGGTTGGTCTTGAGCCGATGCTGCGATGTCTATGAGCCAACCTGGCCCACATGTTTAAGAAGAATTCAGAGCACCCAGAACACCCTATGTAGATACATGGGAAACATGGAGACAGCAGTAAAGGATATTGAGTATCTACCATAGGCTGATAGATGAAACAAAGAGTGAAATTTGTCAGGAATTTAAAACTAAGACTGCCTCGTTCTAAGATGTGTGAGTAACTTTTTCTGACTGATAAGTGAGAGAGCAATAGGTTGGCTATTGCCGATATTTGCTCTTTTTAGCACATTGGGTTATCGGCTTTCAATCTTCTGCAGAGGGCGATACTTTGTTTGGGCCAACCTGCTGCCTCAAGAATATACTGTACATAAAGCTTAATTTGAACTGCTAAACCTCTCTCTTCAAAAAAAAAAAAAAAAAGGGCTCTGGGTGAGTTTGTAGTGAAACTTAAATTACATCATTTGGGGAAAATAATAAAAATTTGTCTTGCATACTAGCCCAAAAATATCGCCAGGATTCTAAACAATCAGTATCAACATTGGCCATGAAAAATAAAACAATGGTCGACCTCTAATGCCTTTGGTTAGTGTTTAGGATGCAAGCAGAACTCTACATTGTGCAGCCTTAGACAGCATGTATGACGCTTACTCATAGACATTATTTACAATGCAGATTCATAATGTGGTGTAGAGACAGGCCCCAAATATAAACTTGGCTTATAGAAGCACACAGGGCTATAACGATACATTTATGTCATGTGTGTATGTCACAATCCGAATAATACTTTGCTGCAGCTCCATTTTTTTCAATATTACACTATACATTTGTACTATATACATTAAATAGATGTGTGAAAAAAGGTTAAGATACACTTTGTTTTCTCCTTAAGGAAATTTGCCCTCTGCATTTCAGGCATCCTTCAACACTGCTGGGGCAACCTGTCAGGAGCAGTGCCCACTCAGACAGAGGAGATACATGCAAACTTGGTAGTGGAACCCAAAAACCTTCTTGCATTGACATGAAAATGCAAGCCGCTGAGTTAATTAATTGCATGCAGATTGCAAGATGTTATTCATGCATTATAATACAAAATATTACATTAGCAAAACACAGTAAGGCCAATAGAATAACGCACAATCATTGTTTAAGTTTGCCTGCATTAAAAACATTAAAATTAAAAACTATATATCTGACTTGTTGACATGGCAATTGTTATCAATTTTTCCATATAGTTTAGGATATGGATACTACATTTCTCTAAACCTTCCTACCGTATCTTTGTTTTGAGTGACAGTCATACTGTGTGGATTCACAGTGCCTTTGTAATCTTCTGCCTCACCGTTAAGTGTCGACGAATCACCCCAGTCCAGTGAAACGGATGTTGTGAGGGCTTGCTTTATCATCATCAGTGAGTAGCCTTTTCTATTGACATATCAGTCAAAATGTTTTCTTGAGTGGCATTGTTGACAAAACCAAGGCCTTCCAAATACCCTGAAGACAATAAGTGTCAGTCACTCAGTCACTCAGTCAGTCAGAAAGCGGATAGATTGGCAACTCTTTCCCTTGGGTTTTTTGGACAATTATGGGTTCTGGTGAAGTTGGCTCTCCATAGATAGCCTCTGTTTCCTGACAAAGCACCATCATATAAATTATACATGTTGCAACAATCTTTATACATGTTCATTAAAGACAACTCTTCCTGAAAAAAAGTCTGCTCATAAATATTTCTATCAAGCAAATCTCAACATAGTGTAACCTCCCACCCCTCCTCATTTGCCTGTTACGTGTGCAGGGGAAAGAGAAGCGCTTCTCAGCAACCTTGACTAGAGACAAGCAGGAGACACACACATAGACTTTACTGTGATGGCTGTTAGCTAGCTCCCCCTGCCTGCCTGCTGATGTGCTATTACGCACTGTAGAAAGAGATGCACGTGTGGAAGATGACACATTATTATCCTTTAATCTGGGTCTCAGCTTGTTGAGCATCAAATTGAAATATCCTGAACAGATGTAAAAACACATGTGAGCCTGGGCGCACAAGCTGTGCTGTGCTTTGTTTCATCTATCCATGATGTGAGCCTTAAGGAGAAGCTTTTTAAAATTTCATCACTATTCAAAAGGATAATTAATACGTACCCCCAGGCTTTGATTATGCGATACCCAGTGTGTAGTGCTGGTGTTGCCATAATGAGCCACTCATCAGTGCCTCTGCCTGTGCCTCCCCAACAAATATACAGTTTGCATAAGGTACTTAAGATTCTGCTAAGGTATCATCATGCTGGTATGTGCAAGCACCTGCCTATACGTGGTATTTATATGCACATTCACACATTTACATATGACTGTCATATTTAAATTTATGAAACTGGCCCTGCAAAAACGGACAACAAAATGAGGACCATGACCCACCAATCCCTCAAAAACCCAGACCCCATTAAATGCAATAAACTGAGATGGGCCAAAAATCCACAGGGTGGAATACTGAAATTCTACCCTGTGGTACCCTACATATTAAATCCAAATGCACGTGACAAATGTTACAGTTTATTTTTTACTGTATGTATTATTTTACCAACCATTAGCTATAAATTAAATATTTAATTTAATAATCACTGCATAATTTTTATCTGTGTTGGTGAATATATTGACAGACAGACTTTATTGAACCTCAGTGAAAATGACTTGCTTGCTTGTCATCCATATAAGCATAAATGATTATTTGCTTTTAGTTTTAGACTCAAATATAGTAAACCTTGTTGGGCTTGAGAATTTGTAACTCAATAATAATGGGAAATATTGTGTGTGCGCTCTAAAAACGATGAAGAATTTATGCTTTGTTTTTTTGTTTTTAACTTGGACCCTGCAAGCATTACAGCTGTAGTATTTTAGTTGTTTAATTGATCAGTCGTTGATGATGTCTAGTCTACCAAATTTATCTGTATACATAGCTGTTTTTGTGTGAGATCCTTAATATTCTGAGAGCTTTTGCCAGGCCAGCCCCACAGTCATTTTAGTCAATTAATCGATGCACAGTGCATGTCTTTAGTCAACCAAGAATTTCTTTAATCGACTACTGCCCTACTTTGCTACTGTCTTTGGATGGATTGGGGTGTGTGCACAAACATAGTCGGTATAGTTTGAGTTTGTTTACAGGAAGGCCTCTGTGAGACTGGACACTCATTGTCAGGCCGTGGTTGTAAAGCATACACAGACCTTCACAGAGCGGTGGATACGGCTGCTGTTGTGATGCAGCACTGAGATGGACAGGCACGGGGAGACTGACAGGCCGTGCAATCCAAAGGGGAATATTGGGGAGTTCACACGTAATGAGACCTGTCAATTTGAATGCCTCAAGGCTAAGCAGTGAGCAGACCGTCGCTTGACAACTGAGGCCAGCATTTCTGCTCCAGAAAATAAAATCATATTCAGGATAATGCCTCACCCTTGACCCTGCACCATCTCCCAACAGCGCTGTTACCACGGCAATTACCAACACGTCTTATTCGGCAAATGTAAACATGAATTTGTGAATGGTAACACATGCAGCCTGATTTAGTATACTCTTCTGCTTGCTGATAGAGGTCACCAGTTTGTTTGTATAGTAACATGCTGCTATCACTGTAGAGGGCTATTCTACTGGCAGATACCAGCACATAACTGTCACAGGGATGGAGTATTCCCTGACCTCCTGTTTCTATTACAACAGACTCAGGCTCGGAGATACTTGGGAATTCTGGTCCAAACTGGAACGCTATATAGGGAATAGACGGTGTCATCAGAGATTTGCCCTTGGCTTTGATTGGGCCGTGATAGCATTTTAGCCCTTTGGAATTTAGCATGTTCTCCTAGTGCTGAAGTGACACATGAGATGGACACTGGGCCATTGACAGTGCGAGGACCTTTCCATCCTTTAAATCCAATTCCATGCTTGACACCAGGCAGAATTAGCTTTGGACAGTTGAGTGATAAGTTCCCTGACTGCTTTCACCAAACGCTTCTGAGCTGTCTTGAGTTTTTATATTAAGCTGTACTTCCAAGAGCAAATTGATCCATATAGACTCATATGGTAATCACAATCAGTGTTGCCTTTGATAAAGTCGACAGGCATCTGTGTCTATTTAAAAGCATGATCTTATCAATTACTAATCAATAGTTCTCCTGCAGCTTAAAGCAAATAAAATATACATTTGCCCCTGTAGAGTGGAGCGGTGAGAAAATCATTAGCTTTGCCTGTGCTGTCTGTTTTCAGGGTTACTGCTTTATTGACTTGTGTAAATGATCATCCACAAGGGAGTTGCTTGGATTTTTATTTGATTCTTAATGAAAGAGGAAACAATCAGTAAGAAAAACAAGATCATTTTACACATTACAATAGTGATTTTTCCCCATCATGAAAACCTCCCTTTCACATACATCCACACGTGTGAGCGACAGTACTGGTCATATTCAAGGCCTTCCAGACCTGTTCACTTCCCTTTTTCCCCTGGTCTCTTTGGTCAGTGGGTGTCAGTCAAAGCCTGGCCCTCACGCAGATTGGCAACAAGTACTCTGGAGTGCTCTCATGCTAGCGAAACAATTATGACGAAGGTTGTGGTGAAAATGGATTCCCGTGCCGACTCTCCACGCGGCGCTGCTCTCTTTGCGACCGACGGGGTCCTGCCATGGGAAGCAATTATCGCTAGATGCCAGCTGACAGGCCAATTCTTTTGCCAGTACGATCAGCCTGCATCCTCAGGCTTTCTCTAGGCAAATAGCATCCTCAACGCTCAAATCAAACCTCTTTGCAGCCATTGGCGTCTATCAGAGAACTAGATGGCTCCCTTTGTTCCCCTGGACAATGCACAGGGAAGAAAGTGAAGACATTTCACCAAGTGCTTACCTCAAACCAGTTCGATTTCTTCAAATGTCGTGTTGCAGAGGAGCAGGTACAGTCAAAAGAATTAGAGCCAAAAAATTGTATTTGCACTGATCTTTTGATTTCATCATCGTCTTATCTCTGGTGCCCTTTTCAGTTATAAGTATTTAAAGAGTGTTCTCATCTAGGCTTTGTACCTTTTATTGTACCTGGATTTAGTAGCCGTACCTGAACTAATTTCATGAACAAACAAAATGCTGTTGTAGTTTTGGGTTCACTAAGCCACAAGAGAAGAGAGAAGAAGAGAATATATTAAGACACATAAGTTTATTGCTTTTCCACCCAATACCAAGATACAACAATTACTTTATGCATAACTGTATAGACTTAGACTTAAACTAAATTTATTTATCCACAAGAGAAATAATTTGAACACAGTAGCTCACACATCACAATGTATGGCATATGTAATAACAAAGAGCAAAAATATAAACTATATTAATACATTCAAAATAAATAGCAAAAATAACTAGAGACTGGTGTCAAATAAGGAATAATTATATAAAAATGTATATGTACAATTAATTAATACATACATACATACATACATATATATATATATATATATATATATATATATATATATATATATATATATATATATATATATGCTATAAATGATTGAGCTCAAAGGAACAAGTGTACACTCAATCTTTATAGTAGTCCAGACAAGCAGTCATCTGCCACTTTGCTTATTAATTGAATAAACATACCAAATGCAAAGTTCAGTGAATCCTTTAATCACTTTAATTAATGCACAGTGTTCTATTTTCTTTGGCTTGTATTCGGCTAATTCTTTCCCTCTGCCTCTTTTATATGTCATATAATAAAGAAATAATTCACAGTGGCACAAACTAATTATCATGCAAATAAAGTAGCAACAAAGCAGAGCGTGACTGTTAATTGTCTCAGATCAAGGGTGAAATTCCCCAATGTGCTCATGTCCACTGTGCAGTTAGAGATGACTGTGGCTCAGGAAAATGCCTCACCAATGAACCAAACTCTGTCATTTATCCACTACATTAAATCTCTTAAATTAAGTCTGTCTTGTAAACTCTCCTGTATGAAGTCTGCTCCATAACTTTGGAAGCATTAAAATTTGGGTTTTTCCAAGCATTGTCTCAAAATATGATGTTCATATGTTTATTTCTTTGGTGTGGTTTGCTTGGGTTGTCAGTCTGCTAAAATAAGTAATGTGCTGGATATGATTTATTAAACACAGTAGGAAATACAGTAGGAAATACCTTTTAGTGTTGAATGTTGTAGACAAAACTTATTTGATTTTTGATTAATTGCACTGTAAAATACCAGACTCCACAACTGGTATACAGTTTGAGCTTTGTTCTGCCCATGGGTTTCAAAGTTCAGTGGTTGTAGTATTTAACTAAAAGCTCTGTAACTCTTGAGATCGAGATTCAGTCATTTATAATGGAGGACAAAATGTGATTATATATGTAAAGGAAATTAATCTCAAATTAATTGTATATGTTTTTAATAAGACAAAATCATATTGAAATAAAATTCATGACCGATAATTAAAAAAAAATATTGCAATTTATGTTTTTGTCACCTTTCTCCAGTAGACATATACCCTGTTGTTAGGCTACTCTTTCCAACAATTCAGGGTGACCTAACTAATAAAAACAGTCAATCTGGTAAAATATGCTGCAAAGAAGATCTTGATTAAAAATTCCCATGTCCATCTTGAACCAACTTCAATAAACTCAAAGCTCAAGGGACCAAGCAAACTGTGTGAACAAAATAAATTAAAAGACCAATCAGATTTCCATCTTATGCCAATACAAGCTAACCATGGCCCAAAATAAGAAAACAAACAGAGTCAAAGTGCTTGATTAGAAGCGGGCACATTATCATAACGTCCTCATTTGCCTAAAGCTTGTCCTTATTATGCCCCAGAGTCTGTGGGCCCCGTGGGTAATGAGGTCCAGCCCAGATGACATGTCTTTTATTTAACATTACACTAAATGGAAGCAATGATGAACTATTGAATGCTGTGATTAGCCTCCCTACACTCTAGAAGTCAGAGCAAAGAAGTAGTGTGCCCTCTTTAAATATTTGATTGTTTTTCTCTGTAATTTGGTCCAATTCATCAGACTACAAGCCTTTCTTTTTGCCCGCTTGGTGACGTTTTCCTAATGTCATGTCCTGATTACTGCTCTCTGATATGGTGTTGTTAACCTTTGATTTTTAATTGCTTTTTCTATGTCCCATTTCTGGACACAGTCAAACTCTCTGTTCACTTGATTTCAGCTATTTCTCTTCCTGTGTCTCAAGTAAAAGCATGCTGGGAAATCTGTTTTGTCTGTGTGAAATTGTTAAGTTAAAAGATAAAGCTCAAACTATTGAAATATGTTTAATGAGAAGTTCAGGCTGTGGCTGGGGCAACTGTGGATGAACAGGTGCATCTCAAAACTTAAAGATGCACTGTACAACTTTCCAGAGGGTTGGTCCACCACCTGCTTGTCTCTGCGATGATGTTATTGCTTTGTCTGAAATGTTCCATAGTACACTATTAAACGTATCCATCTTGCATTCATTCAATTAAAGTTGTTTTTATTGCTCAAAAATACCTTGAAATATATGCATTCTTACTGTGAGTTGGGGCACCTCTCCATAGATCTGGCCTGTAGCTTGGTGATGTCACATGCTTGTTATTATGAAAATGGCCATTTCTAAAACCATATTGTGGCACAGGGAAAGCAATATCATCTCCATGGAAACAGGTAGTGGGAGTACCCCCCACTATAAAAGTTACATAGGGCACTTTTAAATCACATGGTCTTAGACTCTTTTGTAACATGTGGCCCTCACCCAAAATGTTAAAAATGCCACAAATGAACTGCACAACGTGTCGAATCAGTGATGTTGGTTTGAGTAACTAAAACCTTATTTTATTGAACCTAACTGTAACCATAATCATGTGCCGGCTTGGAATGGTAATCTGTACTACCGGGAAAATGTCGGTAGTACAGATTACCCCCCCATTTGCTCATTCTTGGTGACAGGATGGTGATTTGAGAATGGGCCAGAGGTAACATGCCACTACTTATGAGTGCTCATTTTGGCAAAGAAACAAAGGAGAGCTTAAGCTAGCCGCCACAGTCACTGTGCTGCTGGTTCTCCTCAGGCCTGGAGAGTCCAGAGTGTGTTGTGAGAACGTGTCACTGTATCTCAAAGCAGATGGGGCAGACTAATGAACAGAAAGACCAACCCACAGACTGAAGTCACATTTCTTCAATAGCTTCAATATCAAGAGTTTTATAGAGTTGTCTTAACTCAAATTCAGAATGAATTAAATATTTATTTCACAGGTTTTCAAATGTTTGCACATCTGACAAAGAAGTGGCTGATCCCTAAACAAGCTTGTACAAATTAGGGATGAGTGTGATTTGAATGACGGCACGTGCTTATGTGTTTGGTGTATGTTGTTTTTAAAATAGTATTTCAACACTGTGACCCTAAGTAATATCTGTTTTAATTTATTTTTGGTCAGTTTATCTATATACACTGAATCTGTACTTTCAGTATTTCCACTAACCTGCTCAGGGACTATAAGTGTAAATTAGCATTCATGCTATAACCTGGCACCAGCATCTTTCCCATGACTTCTGTCTTGTTAATGTGTTGTTATGCACTGTCCCTGTACAAATTAAAAGCATACCATACCATACCATGCCGGACTAAACTACTTTAAAAAAATGTTTAAAAAGCATATTCATATTTTTTTCTTTTAACTTAGCTGGCGAAGAACGTTACAATGACGTAGTAACTTTTTAAATTTTACTTTTTATGAATTGTCACATTCCCCTTTATTTTTATTTTTTATTTTATTTATTTATTTATTTTGTTTTTTCATCAGTCCTTTGTAATTTTCAAATTGTAATAAACCCTGGTATTATTAACAAGGTATTTTTTTTACAGTGCAGCCTAAATACCGGCCTGTCTCCTGAGTTTGACTATGTCGCTGCATTTCATCAGAATACCCTAGACTCCAAATCAGTCTGAACCAGTTCAAATAGCTGCTCTCAATCTCTCAAAGAGCGCCCACAGAGGCACAGGGCCTAATAAGCACATGCTAAATGTGATAAGCTGTGTTGTAGCTCTGTTTTGCCTGGTTTCTATATTTTCACCATTCTTTTCTCTCCACCCTGGTGATTTACTCACTCCGGGCAGTGTGTGCCTTTGTTCACAGTAGACACAGAGGAGTGCAAATAGATTTCGGTCTCAATTGGTCCCACGGTGACACAGTGGAAAGATAGTTGGACAGAAGACAGTGTGAAAAGGGACCTTTTGTTTGAGGGATTGGAGTGGTAAATCATAATGCATACTCAGAGGAGGTTAGTTTAGTATTTTTAAGAGGCCCCTGTTGGAAACTATGACTGAAAGCTGATTGTGAAGACTACAGCTCAGCGCTACTCATGAAAATTCATTCCTAAGTACCTGTGCATAGGTCAAACCAAAGTTTGGGAAATGCTGCCAGAACATCTCCCACACATGAAAGCCATTTTGGTCACGAAGGCACTAGTAAGAGGTGTCATTTGGGTTCAGTTTTGTTTAAAGAGTAGGCATACAGTATTGTGGAAAAGATTTACAGTAGGCCATGGTGGTCAATGTACAATGCCTACATATTGGTATACTTTAGGGGGGAAAGCTATTTCTTTTGAATGACAGTCTATATTTACATTTTAAGATATTCAGAAATTTCATATTGTATTCAGTTCTTAAACTCTTTGGAAGTTTGTTTTAATTAATAATATTTTAAACCAATTAAGACAAATCGTGTGTTGCAGCCTGTCCATGTGATCAGTGCACAGGCAATGAGGTTCTGGAGTGGTGTCTGCGCTGGCATCTCTATCATTCTCTCTCTGCCCCTCAGCCCCGCTCAGACCAGCTGGTGCGCTGCGTGGCCAAAGAGATGAAAAGCAGCTCTCCTCAGCTCGCCCGAGTGGTACTGATGGAACCTTTTAAGAGCTAGCTCGCAGCAGTGAGTGAAAACACGGCCAATAGCACGAGGGCTGATGTCATATCCCAGCTGTTAGCTCAATCACAGCAGGTCCCAGCTCTCACCCTGCTAAGTGAGTCTCACTGCGTCACATTCCACATAACGCACAGTTGCTCCATAAAGCCTTTTTGAAGTGTTACTGTGGGTACTCTTGTGACCCCTCTGCCAAGTACTGGGTCTCCGAAGCCCTTCTGTTTAAAAAGGGCCGGTTCAATCAGCACATGCTTAGACTGGTGATGATCCGCTCGCCTTGTTGATCTTAGCCTATCAGTGTTCCCTTGTATTTCCGTCCCATGTAACAGGCGGCACTCCCACGCAGCTGCTGAGAGGTCGTCCCTGATGTGGTCTTAATAGTGCTCTGCCCCTCTGTTTAGCATCCATCTTTCAGTGTATGCACCTAAGCATTTTTGTTTGATGACATCTTCTTTGTGCTCTTACAGTTCAGAACACTGATTGACCTCTTTCTCTCACTTCTTTCTACTTTCACTATTACAAGGAATGTTGATTACGCTGTCCACATTGAAGCCGTGACAGCCGCTTCAAATACCTGGCTTATATTGAGGGGAATTTTAGGCATCCCACCTATTGTAATGTATTGTATTGGTGCTGGATGTGGGCAATAATTACCAACATGAATATCAACTTAATTTGAATGATAATCAGAATTTTTTTTTTTCAGTCCACAAGAAATGTGCTTAAAGGTGCACTGAGTAACTTGCCATCTGCATGTCTCCATGGAGATGTAGTCTAGAATGTACTGATATGGCATTAAACGTATCCATCTCATTTACTCAATGACATCTGGGCATGGGCTTTTATTGACTTAAAAACTTGCATTCTTTCTGTGAGTTGGCTCGCCTCTTCATAAATCTGGCATGTAACTTGACCCTATGGCATCAACTACTGTTTTCATAGAGATAATTAAGTGTAATGACAGTGGAACATTCCAGGCAACATCTCCATGGAGAGAAGCTGGTGACGGACCCTCCATTAGAAAAGTTACACAGTGCACCTACAAACATGCCTGATTGTCTGGGTTGCACTACAAAATAATACATTGCTTTTTAATAGTTTTCCTATTTTAGTCAACACACTTTCATTATTCGAATTCTGCCGATCTTCAAAATGATTTATTTGAGATAATATGTTGCTTACATATTAGTGTGTTTCTGCTCTTGTCAGTTTTTAGTTAATGGCATAATAGCTCACATCTGCTCCATGAGAAGGGCACCACATGTCCACTGCTCGTACTAAAAGAACAAGCTTGTGTTTATTTTTGACAGGTAATCTCGGCCAGACTGCAGAGGCCTACCTGTTAGAGTTTGTGCTTTGTATTTGCAAGGCTATGAACGTTTTTGAGGTTTCTAGAGAGAATACAGAAACAGAAAGGCCAAACAGCAAGTATACTCTCTTTTGCTTTCCTCGCCCAGGGCAAGGTAAGACATTTTGGCATTCATGAACACGAAGCTCGCAAAGGGCCAACTAGCTGCAAACGGGAAGTAGAAATGGACAAATGACATGTAGAGAGCAGTGAACCGAATTTAGGGTCAGGGGAGAAGCATAGTGGAACTGTGCAAGATACTTACATGCAATGTACGCAATTAGTACTATTTTATCCTGCAATGTTAGAAGTAAAGCTCAAATTGACCATAAATATGCTGTATTTAAGAGGTATGTAGCCATCCCATCTGCTGCATCTGACAGTCCACACATCATTGTAATTGGTTAAATCCACCTGTCACTCACTCAGAGCATGATGGAGACCAACCAATAGGAGAAGAAGTTAAGGAAAAATCTCTGTGTTTGATATTACATCCCAAAAATAGCATATAACCTTAGAGATCAGATGAGATGTATGAGTTTGTCGTTATTTTGTTAAGCCCATGTTAAAGGTGTGCCACCTGCTTGTCTCCATGGAGATATAATTGCTTTGCCTTCAGTGTTATATAGTATGGAAATAATCACAATGGAGACAAGTTACTGGTCAGATCTATGGAGAAGCAAGCCTGCACATAGTAAGAAGTCATGTTTCTCCATGTATTTTTGAGCTATAAAACACTTGTAATTGAATGCATGCAAGGCAGAAGTTTCATGCCATACTGTGGAACATTCCATGCTAAGAGCTAACATCTCCATGAAGACAAGCAAGTAGCTGGACCTCCACCTTAGAAGTTACATAGTGCACCTTTAACCAACCAGTTATATGATTTAATATGCAGCACCACCATAGAGCTTGTTTTCCCTGGTAAGTGACTTGTTTTGCTTTGTTGTCATCAAGTATTCAGCGAGAAGCAGTCACGTCAGAGAAGTCCTGTCAGCTTTGACTAAATGAAATACCGGTGTGGTGTTTACTTATTTATTCTCCTTGACAGCTGAAAACATTCCCCGAATCCTCTGCTATTTGCAAATGTAACACAACAAAAATCCCCTGAAAAAGAGTAGACTCCATTATAATTTTAATTATGCTCTTTTAGTTGAATTTTCCCATCTGAAAGTCAACGAAAGTGTACTAACCGGCCATGTATGTTTTGTTTTAGGAAGCACCCTAGTGATTCTTCTGCAGGTACAAAAGCTGCAGTGTAGGAAAAAGCTCTTATTAAAGTCAACATACACACTCCTGATGCATAATTTATGGCTACTTCTAAAGCGCCAGAGTTAGCACTGGAGAATCACATCACATATTTTCATAGTTTGGGATTTTTCAAAGAGAAATTCAATTGGGACACAAAATATGATGTTAAATTCAGGGCAAGCATAAGTAGTGTTTGCATTGCCTCGGTCACTGCAACAAGTGTGACATGAAGTAATATTGTACATAAATATATATTAACCCTGCCTTATGTTTACAGCTATTATATTGGTCTAAAAAGTTTTCCTCGTAAAGCAAATACCAGCGTTCCAACTCACATGTCAGACAACAGGTTAATGGGGCAAAACAACTCAATTAAATAAGTCAACAGTTTGCAGTTCCCATCATTAGCAGTGCAGCAGTGCAGCCCTGAATATCGCACATTCCTGGCTAAAGCAGGCCATCTGGTCCCAAGTGCACAAAACATCTCTTTCATATTAAGTGTTTATTGTTTTTCTAGATTGATGCCGTTAATATTGGCCTTTCAGAATGACAGATTAGCATCAGCTCCTAATCAGTGTCATTAGGAGATAAATATCAGTCATTTAATCACAGCCACAATTGCTTTTACAATAATACGATTTACAAATGTAAGTGTTTAAGTAATTAGCCAACATCTCTGAAGATTACCATCTTCCAGACTTTGTTGCATCTGGGTTTGTCAAGATTACACGCTTTGGCTTTGGTCGCCTGCCTTTATTTTCTTGTGAATGAGAAGTTTACGAAAGCATAAAGTGGTTTTGTAAATGACCTTTTTTGAAATGGCTGTTGAACAAGTAAAACACACAACACAGATGAATGCTGTACTTTTAGCCCAATTGAAAAATGGTGCACACTTGATAAAATAACATCAGTCTGCTGGTTGACATATCTAAATAGCCATCAAGGATTTCTTTGTTTCGGTGTTCAACTGGCCCTTGGGCTAGTCCTGGTTTCAACATACTAAACCTGTACCTTTTTCTTATTTACAGAGTAATTTGTCGGTTAGTGTTAATTTCCTAAATACAACATAAAAGAAGCACAGTGTGGTATGAGTGAAAAAAAAATTAAAGGGAGAAAATCATAAAAACAGCCGCGAATCAGGCAAATTGCTTCCATGTGTGAGTGAGAAAGAGTGCGTAGCTGAAATGCCCCTGACCCGCCGAGACTGGGCCAATTCAGTTTGAAAGGCCCAGCTCTCTAATGAAGCCCTAATTTTTATTGCCACTCCATTGACTTCAAAGCAGTTCAGGTTGCCAAACATAATTTCGCTGAAGATATTTTCAGGTGCACTGCAAATAGTTCATAAATAATTTCCCCATTAGTGCGAGCAATGGACTTTTGTGTGACTGTTTGGTCTGTTAGGTTTCTGGTGTGACCAGTAGTCTCACAGGGCATCCTTCCTCTCTCCACACTAGCTCCTATAACCTTGGTCGTGCTTGAGCTTAGAAAGTCAAACAGCACTTAGTGACTCTGTGAGGGTCCTGGTTGAAAGAGGGGCTGGTTTTGCTCCTGTCAGTCTGAGCCACACAGACCAAGAGCTTCACCATTACAGGATTAGTGTATTAAAATAAATCCAACTTGAGGAGGTCCAATCACAAATGGCGTATTGCTTGTGACGGTTATGCCATGTTGAATAGTTATTGGCTGTTGAATAAGACTTTTATGTAATGTCATTAAGTATCTGCACTTGAAATGAGTTAATTAATGGATAGACTGCATACACATGGTAAATAAATTACCAATTATTGTTTAAGTTTACATCTTGAACCTGAAATTGTTAGTTCCAGGGTAAATGCTATCTCTTTAGACCATATATGATAATAATAATAATAATAATAATAATAATAATAATAATAATAATATGTATGCTATACATTTTAAAAGGCATTTTGTTAGTTGAGAACCATAAGGAAACACCAACTGTCTCTGTCTGTCAAGTTTCAACTTCAGAGCGAGATATGGGACTAAGTGGGCAGGGCTATCTAAAAATGTCTTAACTCAAGGTTCAAAATCGAATACGTGCTCTACCATTATTACACACACATTGCAGAGCAGACTTCCCTAAAACTCTCTTTCACTGACAATATAAATTTGTATCTGGAAAACAGAAAATGGATCTTTTGTTCATGTTATTAGAATCTTTTTCATTTAAACTGCTTCGAGTGCCAATAAACACAAGTAAGCAGAGTTGCTTTGTCAAATTAATGTTTTAATACAAAGTGAAAGTCTCTCTGAATACTGCAATCACAACCTTAATTCAAAACAAACTAATAATAAAAAGAATTTATGCCATCAAAGCCCACATGTTTCCCATTTGGAGAAGTGGAAGAATTTTATGTGCTGAGCCTTGACTTAGCAAGCTATTAAACCAGTTTCTCCTTTTGTCCAAAACTCTGTAAAGAACTTCATAAAAACACAATGAACCTTTAAGACACGGGAACTACAATGACTTTGAAAGATCAGGAATCGACTGGCCACTAAATCTAAATCATACAGACAGGATACCAAGCTAAGTGCCTATTAAGCCCCTCCCCACTCCCCACTTGCCTCATACGCCATGTTTCTCCTGCTTCTTCTACATTTTGAACAGTATTATTGTTCTGTAATTGCATTTGCTTCTCCGCTACAGACCACGCGCTTTGAAGTGAGGAAAATGGAACACTTCTTTATTGTAAGCAGGCAGGTATTTTGCAATAAACAAGGCTGTTGTCATTGGACACGTAACAAGTTTAACCTGAAAACAAGCCATAAATCACAGCACTAATCAACATCCATTTGTTGTGTTCCTGTTTTAGATTCTAGCTTAGATAGGCTGGACAAATCCATCTGAAAACACAAATCATCTGTTACTGTATTAGTATCAGTGGACAATATCTTAGTAGGAACAAAGCTGTGAAAACAAAAGTCAATATCAGTTTAATCTGGTGGCCCCTCATTGGTGAAGTCAGTTCACTTGTGCTGGTCCCAAGCATAAGCAAAATATTAAAAAAAACAACTCTTTCTTGCAGTGAGAAAACCTATCCAAATGAGGCCAAATCAGGTTGTAACTAATGTTTATTTATAGAGAAATTCATTACATTATATGTCTTTTATTACAGCTGTTCACATGATGTGCATATTACATTTCCATTGATGCAATTGTTTATTCCAACTTGCGGCTGGAACTACGAATGTAACAATAATCAAATCTCATAGTACAATCTGATCACAATAATCATTTCACAGTACATTTATTCTGATATTTTGGATATACTAACCCAATTGTAGAAATCCTAGTTTTTCCTTCCAAAATGCATTGATAAGCCTGTAGTGCTAGCATCATTGTTATATTCCGAAAGAATCAGATTTACTGTTTTGATAGCTGAGTAAGAGAATATTTGATGTTTACTAAAAGACAAGAACTGCCCCACTCATTGTCAAAGTAGATGGGGCAGGAGAAGGGTTGTGTGTGAGTACCTAAACCCTGACAGAGAGGCGACTGTGTTGGGCTCATTAAGAAGCTCCGTGTGTTTAACAGACACCAGAGGCTCGCCTTGTTCCAATAACAACTCATTAATGAAGGTTTGTGTGTGTAAGAGAATTAGAGCTGAGTGAGCCATGAATCATCCCAAACAACACTCCAGTTATATTGATCTGATCCCAAACATTTAACTGACAATGATAACACACATGCTATGTCAGACAGGCATAGACAATAGACTGTATTATTTTATTGTGACTCTGAATGAACTCACTTTTATAACTTGATACATTACATATATGTGTATTGATCATTACTGAAATCTCACCTCCACGCAAAGGCTATAAGTATTTTTTCCCATAACAGTACAGTATTGCAAAGCTTACACACTTTCCCCCTTGATCTGATGCAGAGCAATCTTACATCATTGTCATCTTGCACATTTTTGATTATTTTTGTCCAGCAGATGTGCAGTTTTAGTGTTCTTGTGCGCAACATAAAAACAGGTCAAATCATGTACTGACAGTAAAAGCTGCTATTTCCACAGTGATCCTCTTTGCCCCTGGGACTGAATAAATCCAGGAGTCACTTGTATTTCAGACAGAGATGTGTCCAGACTGCATTTTTTGTGCTCCACTGGGCCCTAATCCAGGCCCCGAGAGGCCCCTAGCTGTGTCCTTTATCCCATTCCTGCAGCCCCACAGGAAATGAGAGCTTCAGGGGGCAGTCACACGGCCCAATCCCAGACCGCCGCACACCCGAAGCAGATGTGAGCCTGTTGGACAACCGGCCTTCCAAAACTGCCAAGAAATGTGTCTTTTTCTTTCCTTTCAATGCTTTCATTCTTTGACATAAATCATTTTGTCTGAAGCCAACATAAAGCTGGAAAATTTACACTGAGGAATTATTCCATTCTCCAGAACCATTCGAGTTCAAACATCTCTTAAAATATCAATGCTTTTGTCTTTCCCTTTCTTTCCAAAGTAAGTAGAAGCCATTAGCCTCGTCCGGACATAATTAATCAGGGAGAAACTGCACGACACTGATCCGCATCAAACATTTTTTTCCATTTGGAGATATCTCCTCTAGATATTCCGCTAACACTTTCTAATCATAAATAATCACTCAGAAAAAAGACACTCAATTAGATTAGTCTCCGATGTCTTGGCTTTATGGGAGAGGGGCAAGACTCCGGTCCTTTTGCTAACTATCCAGCTAAAGCATAATTGCTCTCTGGTGACTTCAGACCACTTGTAAGCTTGGGGTTTAACTTGCCTTATTAGGGGATTTTCAGAGTGCTATGGATTGAGCATGTTGCGACATATGAAAGAGAAGATTAGAACCATGGCGGGTACATGAAGATTAGAAGGGAGCGTTGTTTTGATTATTTTGTGATATGTTGTGAAATTATCGTCTGTAACATAATGATGTCTGGAGTTTGCACCCAGAGTTTTCCCTTTATTTACAGAGGGTATTTGGGGTGAATGACACTCAACATGTTCTATCTTTCGATTTCAGCGTGTTTGTCAGGCTGCTCAATCTTTTAATCCATGTGATGTTGGAAAATATATAATTCTATTGATATAATAGCAGTGGTATTATATACCAGTATAATAGCAGTGGTTCTTGTCATGTCTGGTTGTGGCACCAAATTTCATCCCTGCGCATTTTGCTGCAACCACAATGGAATCAGGCTTAAACAAGTTTAAATCTTTAAATTAAAGTGAAATAAAAAATAAATAGGCACATGTAAAATTATAATTATTTCACTTGTGAACATGATTTTTGCACTTTAATTTATGCTGTTCACTTTTTCTTTAGATAGATAACATGTAATAAAACAAGATAATAGATAATGGCTTAAAAATAATTTAAAAATAGACTTAAAAATAGACTCTAATGTTTCGGAGGAGCAAAAATATAAAATACCAAAAAACTATTATGTACAAGAAAAGTAACAGTGCAGCATATGAACAGAATAAATCTCAGTAAGTGACTTCAGTATATTATAACGTTATTTACAGTAATATGACTATGTTTATGTACAGACAGACATAGACAGACAGACAGACAGACATCTCGGACATATTGAGTCATGTCTTCAGATCCATTCAGAGATAAAAGAAGGAGCACGGGTACGGGTTTGCAATTGGCTGGTAAAGAAATCATGAAATTCCACAGCCCTAAAAAGGCCAAAGACTTTTGTTTCTTCCTATGCCAACCCAGATTACTGCATGCTGCATAAGGTTCTCTCTGGCTGTCTCATCCCCCCAGTGAAGTAAATTGCATTGACCTCTTCTATCTATTGCTTCCATATGTAAGCAGTTATCTCTCTTGCAAATGGAAATGAGACCCAAAATTGCAACAAATGGGGCCATGCCACTGAATGCAGATGTTCCCCTTTGCCGGCCCAGAGTACACATGCCCGATCAAATTAAGTCCAACCCCAACGCCGACAGAACAGACATCTCTTTTACAAACCCTCCACCAAGGCAATTTGTTTTGAGTCGAGGCCAGCAGAATAACTGTATATCCACATGTGGTAAATAAGAAGTGATACTATCAAACACCTGGCCGAGGCACAGTCCCGCTGGGGGGTATAGCTTTTAAGTCTTTCTTTACTTTAGATGCATTGGCCTAAGCTTGGCCTTATGTACGCTGGCTTTTGGGTTTCAAATCTGGCAACACTGGGAATGTTTGACAGAGAACACCTGCTCGGAGGCTTGTTCAACAGAGAAGCTGTGGAGCAATAGAAGGATGAAAGAATAGTGTAGGAGAGGGGTCTGGGCTGGCGCGGAGAGGCTAACAGGTGCTTCCGCGATCGGGCGCTGGGAAAAAAAAGCCACAGCTAATGTATGGAAATGGCACCAGAGTCCTCGTCAAAAACCCCTCTTGACTTCCCCTCCTTCTGAATAATAAGAAAGCCCATATAAAATTGGCCTTGCAGATAATTGAGCAAATTGGTTAAATGTTGCAGAGAGCCTGGAGTGTTAATATGGTTGTATTCAGAGCACGGCAGAGGTCAGGGGGAGTCACCGGTCTGCAGACAGAAAACAACACAACCCACACACTGCCCTTTAGGGATGTGCTGTAATGACCACACTGTCTCACAGCATTTGGAATTACATACATCCACATAAGATAAATAATTTGCTTTGTTTACCAATGCACCTCTGAACACACTGGAAAGCGGTTGTTTGGTTTGTGGAGCAAAAAAACTGCAAAATGGATAGATAGATTATGGAGTTAAATTTTAAGTAAGTGCAGGTAATAGTAGAAAACTGCAGAAATACCACTAATGGAAACGATAATTAATTTAAGTCGTAACTTTAGCTATAGTGTTTTTTATAAGGATTTTACTACTGTTGCTGCTGCAATTGCCCTTCTGCTGCAATTATTTACAACAACTATTAATTATACTACTAAGTACTTATTGCTAATTCTGGTACAACAATAACAACCCACTGTTAACTACTGCTTCTGTGATCAACAATACTACTACAATCATGAGATAAAACATAACAAAATATATATATATTACGTTTTCATAAGAATTTTAAATTACATATTCATCAGAAAGTTAGCAAGAAACATGTATAAAGTAAAACTTCATGCAAAAGCTTTTTTTTTTCTCTATACATTGATTAATACAGTAAAACATTTCTTATTTTCTGTCACTCTGCCACCATCTGCTCCGCTTTAGGGACTCTGATTATGGCTAATGAGTGTTTTCAACCCAGTCCCTCGTCTATCTCCCAAAACATGGCTCTTTCTCATCTCTTTAAAGTCTTCCACAGCCGCTACAGCAGCAGTAGTAGGAGCAGCAGCATCACCACCAAATCCTTCCCAATCATTTATAAAGCTGTCATCCTCTTACACACAAATATTACATACATGTAGAAGGCATGCAGAATGGGAACATACAGGTGTTAACTTATATGGCGGGGTCGGCACTTGGTCCGGGGCTAATGAGAGGCAGGTGAGTGGCTGTGGCTTTAATCAAGTGGAGAGTGGGCCGCTGCAGCAGATTTGCAGCTTGTTGAAAGGCCAGCCGTACACATGGGCTTCATTATGGGGTTAGGGGGAAATCAGTCAGGAACAATTGTTTTCCCACTCTACTCACTAAAATGGAAGAGTGTTCTCTCCATATTAATGCAGTGAAAACACATATTTGTTGTGACAAAGATTATGGGGACTTAAGTTTCACAGTAAATGTGACAAAGTGTTATATGTCCATAACATGTTTTGGTTATTCTACTGCATATTACGTAATATTTGGGCTATACGTTAACTTAATGGTGCAGTTTTTTATGTTTTAAAAAAATGAAAAAAAGCAGCAGTCCAGACTTATTCCTCATTTTCCTTCCATTCATAGCATCATAATTATTCACTGTAATTTATATGCACATTTCACAACTTTCAGAAGTCAGAGCATAGGCACCAACTCATGACATCAGCTTGTGGAACACAGCCTTTGTAAATTGAATATAAAGGATTACCTGCATGAATGAAATAAAACTAAATACACTTATCATAAGCTAACAATATATAGCATTACTTTGATTTTCATTTTCTCAATTCTGCTAGAGAGAGCAATGGACCTAAAAACTGGCTTCAGTCATGGCATCCCATTACAACCCCAAACAACCTAGTAGTTT
This sequence comes from Taenioides sp. WSHXM2023, assembly GCA_029959045.1. Classification (NCBI taxonomy): domain Eukaryota; kingdom Metazoa; phylum Chordata; class Actinopteri; order Gobiiformes; family Gobiidae; genus Taenioides; species Taenioides sp. WSHXM2023. Next base: position 14,652,892 of record CM057099.1, read on the forward strand.
TGAGTAATGAGCTTAGCTGTAATTTACTGCTCAGTCTGACTACATGACAAATTCTGCAAGTGCGATTTGTCTGTCTATGAATCAATGACTGACGGAAGAGGCATCAACAAAAAGAAACAACTTGTGCTGGTGGGCCTCAAAGAGTTATTTGTGATTTATGGACCACAGGGGATGTATAAAAGCACATTCACACAAATTATTCCAACAATTCAGACAAATGAGCAAATAAGTCTGAGTTAGCCATGACAGGAATAGTGTACGACTAGTTTGCAGAGTTATAGCACTCTTCTCTTGCATTTCAACTTTAAGTGGAGTGATTTTTAAGAATTATGACGTTATGGGACTTCTCGAAAATCAGGAGGTCAGTGTAATGCTAACATCTGCACTTAATGAATCAATACAATTATACAATAAATATGCTCTTGCTATAAGTGAATAAGTGGGTTTATTATCTGACGCATTAGCAGAGTCCTTGCTTTGTCTTTTTATTTTTTAAGCATAATCAATTCATATTGACAGATATACTTGTTGTAATATATGTTGTTATAATATATGTCACCTGACATAAATTCAATATATTTTATATTATTTTTAGATTATAAATCATATTTAGATTATATGTGTTTTATGTAATTTATCTGCTGTGAGATTTCCTTGAAATGTAAAGTTTTACAAGCATTACAAATAAAATGTATTATTATTATTATTATTATTATTATTATTATTATTATTATTATTATTATTATTATTATTATTTTGAAGTTTTACATGTGTGGCTCACTCTTATTTATTTCTTTATGAAGCATTTTCTGGAACAAATTATTTGAAATACTTACAATTTAATATTGTGCAAATTATCCAATTTATGCATTCTGATTCTTGATTTATCTTAGATGCATGTTAGGACTAACTACGTTCAGCTATTGCAGTTGCAGAATCAGCTGTTGAAACACTGTTTTGTTGCTCTCTTGTACTACCTTGCTAAATTTCCAAACAAAAAAACAGACTATCAATCCTTTTTCCATCCTTGTGTTTTCTCCACCAAAAGCCGCACTCAAGAAAACAAATCACTTTGCTCTTTACCTTAAAAATTCACCATGCGATCTGAATGTGCATGAATTTCTATTCACTAGAGTGTATATGCAAAGCAGCTTTGGCTTTCTAAACTTTAAATGAACACCAAAATCACATGCTTTATCCTGAAGTTGAACTTTTGTGGAGAGTCCATCGAAGATAGTGTGAACAAGTGTGTGTTTGTCGCTTTGCATGCATCATGCATCCTGCTGTGTGCTTCCACTCAACGGTCTCTGCATTCAAAGTTGAAAAATTACACCCAACCTCAGTTAGTTTCTTCTAGACTTCCCATGAACTTTGGAAGGTCATCTCAGAGTGAAAAAATGTGAGGGCTGCTTATGCATAAAACTGATCTATGACTGATCTATGACAAAGCTACTTAATGTGTGACTTCACTGACAAGCTCCCATCAGCCCGCATTAGGGCTGTGCATGTCTGGGGTGTCAGCTGCAGCCTCTCCCAGAGCACCCTCTGCACGGCCCTATGAAAGCAGGTGACAGGAGAAGTTACTGTCATAAAGGAGGGACTGTGAACTCGCTCCAACCCCTGTGTCAACCTGGATGGACTGCCAAAATACTACAATAACAAGGACTGTTTTGGACCGCTCGTTGGCACTAAGCAGGAAACAATTAGCCAGTGTATTTTTTTCTCGTTCTGTTGAGACAGGAGGCTGTTGGGTCGTTTCAGAAACACCTGTAAGGGTATTGGCGTGTGAAACCAGATTGGGGGCGTGGGAGTGTGAAAAAGACTTCTCTTGACCTTTGAACCCTGCAACGTTTCAAAGTGTAAAATGGGTGGCAGAGAAAATATGGCTTTACATTTTGAAGAGAGGCAATTGAAAGGAAAGTGGTGGCTTGTTAGTTGTGGTGGTAGAAATGTGATAGCTGTGCGACAACCGTCTGTCTCAAACAAGTTATTAGCATTTCAAGCTGTTTATTGTTAAATCACAATCACAATTATTCAGTGTCTGTGCTGTAACTTAATGTGTCTCTCTGTTGTCAGTATGCAGCTGTAGTAGCCAGCAACCAATAAAAAAGGATGTCATATTTGATGGACAATGGTGTTCACTTACTTTAATTGGATGATGATATTAACAGGAACAGCAACATCTCCATGCAGGTTCTTTACCATACCATGAGTTGTCAAATAATTGTACTATGCACTACATTCATACACTAATTAAAAACTATTTAATTTAGTTGAATTTTGTGTTGGTCCAAATCTTTTGGGTTGATGAGGGAAATCTAAGTACCTGGACACAAGGAGAACATGCAAACTCCAAACGGAAAAGCCCCGTCCAGCCCAGGAATCAAATTTGGGACTGGTTTTGAGGTGGTATGGAGAGTATAGTAAGTGTAGTCTCTTTAATAACAAGTTGATCCAAATTAACAAAATAATGATACAAATGTGATGTGTTTCTCTCTTGAGTCAGGTGGCTTTTGGTTTGATCTTTGACATCTGCGAACAGGACATTTTGGCGGGGCCCTAGTCATCTGAGCAGGTTCTACTTCCTGTTTCTTTGACCACATTTCCTGTCTGACTGGTGGCCTCTCTGGTATAGTGCGGGGTGATGTATGGTGGACACAGCAGTATATCCATGTGAGTGTGTGTGAGTGTATGTGAGTGTGGCTGCGCTGTGGACCATTAAGCTGTCTTAACTTAAGCAGTGATTAATACACCCATCACTTTCTAAATGCTGCCTGCCTGTGCTCCTGCTCCGGCCTCTACAGAGCTCACCAATGTTTGCCTTTTCCCCACGCTCCCTCCTCCTCTCCTGTACAGCAAACTGGGGTCACTCAGAGAAAAGACGCATTCTTTAATTTGATAATTAGTCAGTCTGCTTTTTAGGGCAGAAGAAAAGGATTGGCTTCATTAGGTGTAATTGTCTAATTGCCTTTCATCTAAATAGTGTGTAATTTTCACTCCATGGATTATACAAATACCATAAATGCCCCTCTGTGTTATTTGTTTATCCTGTGAATCTCTGCTAAGTAAAAATAAATAAAGGTCATCAAGTCTGAAAGGGGGAATGCCACGCTTAACTAGTTTGACAGATTTGATAAGGGGCAAAAGTGAACAAAGAACGCACACCAGCTAAGTAATTAAAGATTATTCTTGATCTTTAAGCCCTGTTGGAGTGTTTTTACTTCATCAAAATCATACCTAGAGATGTGCTTTGGTTGTGTTTTTTTTTCATTCACACATGTTTGAGTAATCCTTTATTATTAGTTTGCCTACATCTCTAAAGCTCAAAATGCTCTGTTCCACCTTGTGATGTCATGAAGCGAAAGTTTTCAAGTTAACAGCTACTTTTTATCTTTAGTTCAGTAGAAAATGCAATTCTAGGGCTGAAATTATCCAAATGATTCTTGTGTAGGTGTATGGAGTTTAAAATCACAGTGGAGCACTTCCTGTATTACCACATGACATCACAAGGTGGAACACGGTTTCCGTTTGAGAGGAGAACTCAGCCTTAATATGCAGAGTGTGTGTGTGTGTGTGTGTGTGTGTGTAAAACATGTGTGAATGAAACAAAACATATCCCCAGGTATGTTTTTGATGAGGAAACAACATTATAACATAGATCAGAAAAGAGCATAATATGGGCCTTTTAAATAGTAAATTCTCTTACAAATTACCTTTTGGATTAAAAATAACAAGTGCTTAATAAATGAAAACACTATTTTGTTTCCAAATAATTGAGCTCACTATAATAAAGGAGAAGGTTTACAGAGCAGTTTGTCTGTGACACATTTCTAAAGGTGTAATAAACGAGACATATTAGCCACACTTTTGCAGACAACTATACTAACTAGAATAAAATGCTTTATTAATGTTGTTCTTTCTTCATTGTTTAGAAAGATAAGCCATGCAATCAGCCAAATATGTTTTAACACTTACAACATTACAGCCCATCAGCTCATTTGTTATTGAAACATGAAACCAAATGCTAGCACCAAACAGTGATTTATGTGGCCCATTTTAGAACCTAATTAGTGGTTGGAGATATTGAGTTGTTGTGCTATGGTGTTGTGGTCAGTTCTGTTAACACAGTTGTCCAAGTGTGGATTGACAAAGAACCCGAACTTCAGCCATCTTTCAGATAACCATAAGTCAATGTGCTCATTCAGAAAACCACCAGTGGAGACAACTATAATCTACCTTCTTGATTCAGTGTCAGATGAGAACGTAGGAAAGTATTCAGGCTGGATTTCTCCTAATCACACAGAATTATGTAATGACTTCAGCAGGAGCCGTGTAGTGGAAATGTAATAACTTTTGCATGTTGTATGTTGGAGTTCCAAACCTCGTGAGTCTAAATGGGAAGTGCAGTTCATGTTTGGATCATAAAGGGATGATTGCATCACAGGAGAGTCAGCTGGAGTGCAGCTGACAGGACTGTCAATTAGTCCATCTGTCCACATAATATATTAGTATTTAATGAAAAAAAAAAAATTCTTACTCTTCTTTGAAACATATGCCTGGTCTTTTGTCGAGGGACAATTGCAAATTCAACCACATAATTTCTCCTTTGCTATGGATCCTTTGGGGGATTTCACAAACATTAACTGCGTACTGTAATCTGAACTCTGAAATTGTATCGTCTGTAAAGAATTTGGTCAAGTTCTATCAAATTGCTGGATTTCAGATGGCATTCCAGCATATTACTGCAGTAATTTTTGAAGGTGCACTATGTCACTTTTTGGTTGGGGGTCCATCACCTGCTTGTTTCTATGGATATGATAGGTTTATGCAGCATTGTCTCTCTGATCACAATGGCCTCTCTCTCTTATTGTAGTTTGTACCAGCCTAATGCACTAGTACATTCTTGTCAATGAATCAGAGTCATTTGTCTGCTAATGAGGAGCAGTGCTAGCCTATAAAAAGCTTCTAGTGGCTGTTGACTTGAATAACAACATATTAGTTAGTGCGCCGAGCGAGAACAAAGCACTGATGCTTGTTACGTAGCCTTTTCCTGAAGACAACATTATCTCATCTTCATCTTCTTCAGCTAACCCCGTCACCTCGTGCTTTTTCAACTTCTGACTGTCTTTCAAAGCCTGATTTATTTCTCCTTGTGTATTATTTTGTTCCTCTAATTTGTTTGGGGTTTTTTCAGCACAGGCGTAAATCAAGAATCAAAGCCATTGCCGCTCCTTTTTCTCTGCCACCTCCGTTAATGGCCTGTCTAGTGAAGGTTTAACGGTGAAGAGAAGCAGACCCGCTGTCTACTCAAATCACCTCTCCATCCTCTCTCCTCATCACCAACACAAAGAGCCCATTGGCCAACAGCACAAACACCTTCCCCAAGTCTAGAGTGGAGCTATAAATCAGGAGCAGGGTGCAAAGGGCCAGAAAGTGAAAATGTGTGATACTGGAAGACAAGCAGCGTTGTTAATCATTTAAAATTAGGGCAAAGTTTGGATGCTAAAGATGCTAAATTGTTAACTGCATCAAAATTACGCATTTAAATATAATATAGATCGAAGTAAGAAGAGAAAAGTAATTCTCAATTGTCCATTAGAACCAAAAGAACAAAGTCTCTTGATCAAAAATATTATATTCTCACGTATGAAAAGTCCTATATTACAGCAGTTCGACCCTAGTGAGCTTTAAGCCATGTTATAATGTTGTTTCCTCATCAAAAACATACCCAGAGTTGTGCTTTGAGGCATTCATACATGTTTGAGTAACCCTTTCCTTTATTGACAAAGGACATATTAAGTCTGTCAGCTGGACAAAAGTTTTTTTTTGATTGAACCTTTTCTTTATTATTAGTTTGTCCATAGTGGCCATAAGAGGTTTGTCAAAGCCTGATCCCGTCAGATCTCAGAAGCTCAGCAAGGCCGGGCCTGGTTAGTACTTGGATGGGAGACGCTGGGAAAATCAGGTGCCAGTCGTAAAAAAAAAAACTGTTGTGTCCTTAGGCAAGGCACTTCACCCACATTGCCTAGTATGAAAGTGGTGAGTGCATGAGTGATGGTGGTGGTCGGAGGGGTCGATGGCGCAGATTGGCAGCCTCACTTCCGTCAGTCTGCCCCAGGGCAGCTGTGGCTACAATAGTAGCTTACCACCACCGAGTGTGGAGTGAATGAACAATGATCTGTAAAGCGTCTTTGAGTGTCCAGAAAAGCGCTATATAAAACTGATGCATCATCATCATTGTCTACATCTACAGCTCAAAATGCTCTGTTCCCTTTTGTGATGTCATGTAGGGTGGTTTTCAAGTTAACAGCTACCATTTATACCTCAGTACAGATTGACAATTCTGGGGCTGAAATTATCCAAATTATTCTTGTGAAGGTGTATGGAGTTTAAAAACACAGTGGAGCACCTCCTGTATTACCACATGACATCACAAGGTGGAATAGAGTGTTTTCTGTTTGAAAGTAGAACCCAGGTTTGTATGTTAGTAAATGAAACAAAACAAAACTCCATGTATGTTTGTGATGAGGAAACGACATTACAACATAGTTCAGAAAATAGCGTAATATGGACCCTTTAAAAAGAACATCGCCATTGTCATTGAAAAATGTAATAATATAATTTTTGTACCTATTACCTCTAAGTAAAAGTGTTAATTACTGAGTTCATTATAGTTTGTTGGATATAGGTAGGCAATATCAGTAATTTATGCCTTATCTCATATTTACACCTATGCAAAATATCACCTAAAGACACACGCACAATGCAAAGTTACCAACACAATAAATCGATTTCACAATTCTAGGTTAGCATTTTGAAAGATGCCTAAACTTCAGATAGAGAATCCATTGAAATCCTGCAGTATAAAGCACACTATAAAGGAGGCCAGAAGCAGCATGTTGAAGTGAAACAAAAGAGCACACTTGATTGTCATGTGTCCATCACGTGAGCAGGCGTGCAGCTGTTGTTGCTAATGTGTTTGGACAGTGCAGTGACAGCGCACCATGACCTTGAGCAGTGTGCGTGATCCTGGCCCTGCTCAGAGGAGGCTGTGAGGAGAGTGAGAGGAGAGGGAGAATAGCTGATCAATGGAGGGCATTGGCACTCGTCATGTCAATGCCACTCCAGCTGCATTTCCCATCGCTTTTGTCACTGGGCCTTTTCTCTTTTGCTCGTCACTCACTCAAAACACACTTGAGCTGTTTACAGTGAAAGTCTGTAGTGTCGATAAAGGCACAACAGCACTGTGCTGTAAAACATAGTTGCTGTTCTTTTTTTTTTTTTAAATCTGGGGTATATTGTAGGGTACTGTCTAATAGGGCTGTACTCAATGTCTATACAGGAATATATCACTATGGACATCTTGGCCTATCAACAAGAGAAGTTGTATCGTAGTAATGTCAAACTACATAAACTCATAGTAAATTGATTAGTTTTACATAGTAATACACTACTGAAGTAAGAATTTGAAAATTGTTAATGTGTTTGGAACTAAACAATGCTATACTCTGAATTGTATGATATATTTATGCAATAGTGTGCTCATGATAACTCAGGTATACAGGACACATAACTCCCATTTATTTGTGAAAAATTGACCTTATTCACCCGCACAGCCTTCCCTTAAGAGATTTCATCAGCGCACAAAGGAGGATACATCTCTTAAAGCAGGGACCGTAAACAGCCACAACAGACTAAATGAGAATTTCAGCAAACAAACACAATCAGTGGCCTATTATATTTTACTTTCATGTAGCTGAAAGGGAATGCAAACCAGATTAGATAACACATAAGCCACTAGGCTCATTTCTCTGCAGTGTCTGGAGATGGCTAAATGCTCTAATTTCCCGCTCTGCTCTGAGTCCTCAGGCCAACTAACCCCTTTAGTTGAACCAAAACCAACTGCATTAATGCAGGATTGTCTCTTGAAGTAAAGTTTCCCCCCTTTTTCTTCTGCTTGTTCCCTTTTTTACATTTCAAATGAACTGTGCAAGAGTTCTATGGATCTAAGTGAGCATGGCATTGTTTTGAGAAATGTAATGAAGGGCAAATCGGGCTGTTTATAAAAGGGATTTGATTCATTGCACCGTTACAAGGAGGAATATAGAATACAAGTGTGTGTGGGTGACAAATTACAGATTTTGCTGTACTGAAAAAATGTGTGGATCTGGACTCATTGATATTTGGATGTCCAATAAACCCCTTCCACCAATTCATATTAAAGCACTTTTTCTGATTTAGACTTGAAGAAATGATTCTGAGACACTGATAGTGGAATCAGATTCTGGCAACTTGACTTAAAAAAAAAAGTGAAAAGTGCTGTAGTGAACTGTGTAAAACACAGGAGCAACAATTGAGACATGAAGACGTGCTGCGCTAAATATGAAACTGTGCAAAGGTTAGGGCCCGGACACAGGCCACAGGGAGGTTACAGAGTCTGGATACAATTAGACAGATTTAGGTGATACTTTGGGGAGCTATCGGTCTTTAGTCATTAGTAATTATTCAGTCACAAAGAAAGTTTAGTTTTTTTTATGTCTGACTTGATAACTTAAAATGCACACGTACATAAAAAGCATTTTCAATAATAATAAATAAAATTGAAGCCATAAGCATAAATTGTTCTGTGTTCTTCTTGAACCTGCCAAATATCTTGACGTTAGCCTTTTTGTGAAGCAGCAGTCTATGTTGCTTTTGTGTGTTTGCTTGCGAAATCGTATTAAGTCTGGGCACTTTATGAGTTGTGGTTAAGATTATTTAGTGAAATAAGCATTAGGAGGTGTTTTCAAACTCATAAAGAAGTTATTTCATTCCCTCATGGCTACACAAACTACTTAAGTGTGCAATAATTAAAATGCTGTAAGTGTTTCATAACTTGGAGCATTTTTCAAGCCGCCAATCTGCTTCCAAACTTGTTCAGAAAGGACAAATGTGGTCAGAATAATTCCTCACTGCATCTGCTGTGGTTTGCTGTTGTTCTGTTGAAGCTCTGATAAGCCATGTGTTCTTAAGTGGGAAAGGCTAAAGACTTTAAACCTGCCAATTTCAAGAAAGTAACACATCATAATTGCAATTTACAAGCTGTGTGTAAATGAAAAAGAAAAATATTTACTTTAGGGGTTTTATAGGTGTTTGGCTAGCCTAGTATAAATTTATACTAGATTTCTACAAAGTCATGCAAATAAGTTGTGTTTAGTGTTTCTTATGTTTTTCTGCCAGGTGAAGGCTGAAGCATTTCCCTGCAAATAAAGGGTCATATCCTGGACAAAAGTCGACTCTTAGAGACACGCATTATAGCTGCTTAATGTGAAACTGACCAGACAATTTAGATCCTGACATGTATTTGATGTTTTTCTCATTTTTACGTGCAACAAATAAAAATGTTTTTTAATGACAGATTTGTCCTATAATACACTTAAAGACATACACCTAAAGACTGGTTGTGTAGATGTAGTGGCATAAATCACACGTGCTCTGATCAAAAGTGAGAGATACAGGATTACTTTCATACCATACTCCATACAGTTGTACAACAACTCACCCTTATGTAACAGATAATACTCCCTACAACTGTACAACAACTTAATCTTAAGTAACAGATAACATTATGCCCTGTCAGTCAGCATATTATTTGCACTGTTGTTCTTGTCTCTCTTTTTTTATAGTTTATTTTATAGTTTATGACTTATTTTTCTATTTTATTTGGACTTGTCCATATACATTTATTTTTATAATTATGTCTCATTTGACACCTGTGTCTTGCTATCTTTTTTGCTATACCATCTATTTTTGTTACTCTCTGTTATTATATTATATAGTGATGTGTGAGCTACTGTAGCCAAATAATTTCCCTTGTGGATCAATAAAGTTTGTCTAAGTCTAAGTCTAAGTCTAATGCTTTATGCATGCAGAGGAGACACAGCCATAGTATACCACACCCCACATTAGGACACGCATACGCACAAGCACTCACAAATAAAAACAAGAAATCAATGTAACCTGTAATTTTTACAGGGCTGACTTGAGTGTGTGTGACAGGCCAAATCCAATAGCTGCAGTGGGTCTGACAGGCCTGACATGAGGCTTGCCTTGCTGGCCCCTCAATTATGCATGGCCCAATGTTTCCCTGGATCTTAATTGAATCACACTGTCTCAAACTTGTTATTTCTAATTTGTTGCATTTGATTTCTGACATCAGCGCTGCTGTGTCATGAATTATGCAAAGAGGGGAACCTTTAATTGTGAGTGTTATTAAAACAAAACTAATTGCAGATGATTAAAATGTGACTAGGAAGCCGGATGCTGGGGGCCTGGCCCTGACATGGTTTCACTACTACTGCCAAATAATGATTAGGTCTGAGCCTGTCTGAGGGCTGTGTGTGCTAACCTTGGAGGAACATGTCTGTGCTTAATGGAGGCCCATGATGCTGTTTGGTGCTGGACTACATGCTGTGCAGCGCTCACTGCTCATCACAGCTGCTGATGACATGGTGCATACAGCGATTTAACAGAAACATGCACACTCTGCTATGGCACAAATAGGCTTACAAATAACCACATAATGAGGACACAAGACATGCCCAGCCTGCTCATTCCAGTCCTATCTCTTTATTGATCATATCACACTCTGTATGATTAGTTCTGCTCAGAACACCCTCTGAAATTACTTTACAATAAAGCCATATCTGAGTCGGACAGTGAACAGTTTCTTACAGATTAGAAATTTATTTTTTATTTATGTTATTTTTTTATTTTATTTTTTAATTTTTATTTTATTTTATTTTATTTTATTTTATTTTATTTTATTTTATTTTTTTTATTTATTTATTTATTTATTTTTCAAATTTAATTTGAGATTTTTGTGAGATGTAAAATTACTTTTTGGCTTTTTAATTAAACACAGATAGCAGGGGAAATTCTTACATTTTTAAAACAAGGCTCAGTCCTATTAGTTTTCACCTAAACACATGTGCTTGTTTAATCTGTTTTATGCAGCTCTGAGCTGATGCTGATTACAAAATAAGATAGTTTGTAAAATAATTGTACAATTATTTGAATAAAGTGAAGCACATGAATAAGCAAAGTTGTAAGCGGTAAAATGAATCCAGGTACTTGAGATTTAACGAGTGAATTGTGCCTTGAGGGCAACAGCTCAGCACCTGACTGTAAGGTAGGGATCCTCACGGCTGTGCTCCATGTGGGCCGCTGCAGATGTCTGGAAGTCATTTCCACATGTGAGCCGGGAGGGGGAGGACCGCGCTTTAGTTTCATGAATGTTCAATCAATTCAATAGGACAGCTTAACTTTCCCTTTTCCTCTCACTGCACATTCACAGGCCCACAGGCGTTTACAGGCGGCATTCAAAGCATGTCTAAGTCTCGTACAAAAGCAACACAGGTTCAAGTTTGAGGCCAGGAGCAAACATGAAACACAAAGAAACAAAGATGTGGAAGTGAATAGTTAATAGGAAACTAGCAACATGTGCTCAGTCATGTGTAAAATGTAAACAAAACGAATCCAGCCACAGAGAGCCATTAGGTCTGAGTTAGTCCCAAGCCTGGATAAACCTAAGAACTATTGGTATATGTTTAGGCCATTTCTGATTTTTTGTTGACATTTCACCTTATCTAATTGAAATTGAGAATTATCACTTAACCTTTTTCTTGTGTAGTTGGAATGGTAAATTACTCTCAAAGGACAATCAATTTCTTCTAGTGAAATTAGCAATATGTTTAAACCCACACATGCTTTAACTAGAACAAGTTCACAAGAGTATTCCCATTCCCTTGGTTTCGCAAGATCATAAATTGGAAAAATGTGCTCTTGCAAACACAATTGGTTCGTACGGAGATGAGGCAGAATTTATATGTATATTCTTCTTGAACTCCCAAACCTTAGCTGTCAGACGCTTGTTTCTCAGCCCAACATGAAAGGCCTTAGCTCATTACGTATGCATGCTAAGTCTGCCGCTATGACCTGCCAATTTAAAAGTCTATCTTTGCATAAAAGTCTACGTCAATAAGGGTTCTCACCGCGCCCGGGTTCTGTCTATATGATAAAGTAGCTAAGTATATTTTTTTGTCTCGAGGATGGCTGCAGAACCTTGTCTGTGGAGATGACAATTAGAGTCACTTTCCACCCTGGTTAGGCCAGACAGGTCCTGTCAGGCGCCCGCACACCACTGTGGAGCAGACAGAGAGTAATATGTGTAGCACTGTGATTCGCCTTCACCTCGTGATCCTGTCGATGACCACCAAGAGGAGAGGCAGGGGGCGGGACACAGGAGGAAAATAGCAGCCCAAATACAGCCCAGCAGTTACTATGGCGGTATTTCAGATTTAAATGTCCATAAGGGTCAATGTTGTGTTGGGTTTCTTAGATCAGCAATCACAGACTCGCAATGTTCTCTGACCAACAAAAATACAGACGAGATGTGAGGCTCTATGAATGTGATAGACCAGGAAATGTGGGGCTGTAGAGCATTAAACAGCTATAAGCGTCGATGTGCATTATTGCCACCTCTCTGGCAAACAACCATTAGTGTTGATGTGTGAAAAGCATGGCAATAATCTTAGATCAGCTTCTGAATCCAACTCAGTCCCAATGTATCCTTAGCAATTCTAAAGTAGAGCGGGCTGTCAAACGTTTTGGCACAGCAGTACAACTGTCAGGTAAAGATCTGCTGGTGCAACTTCCCCTAAAATGATTAATAATTTACATGAGAGTGCTCTAAAATCCAGGCATCTGCCGCAAACCTGTGTAACATTGATCTGTTGAACTGTCATAATAGCACATCACTCAAAGTAAACAATCAGACGAGCACAAAGCGCTGAGGTAAATGTCTCTCTCAAAGTGAGACAGGAAGCGGAGGAGGGGTTGTTCCAGTTCTTTCTGGTGGTTTCCATCCAGTGGCTCTTGCCGAGCAGCAGCGCAGAGAGGGGAAGAAAGAGTGTGCTGTAATTGCTGTCAGTCTCTCCTGAGCACCACCTTAAAGCAGCGCTGTTCTACAGCTCAGAGGTTTGGGCTGTGGTTCCCCTCCAGGCCTCTGGGGGATTCGCTCAGGTCTCCCCCTTCTTGTTTACTGCTTTTTGTCAACACTTTGGCACATACAGTTTTTGAGCGTGTAATAATCACAGGACTATGAGGCTCCTATCACACATCCGAACAACAATGTGGATAATTGAGAAGATTACTCGCAACATGCCAGCTGTGATTTGGACTGTTTTCAAGTGAAAGTTCTCCTCCAAATACTGCACCCAAATATCTAAAAACAAAAGTGTTTCAGGGCACATCAGAGAGCAAACTGTGACACACTTGTGTTTACGGCTGATGCCTCGACACACATGATGGAAGATCTGTCTGAGCTCTACACTGCTGCTGTATTCATGTGCATTTAGAACAACCCCTTTACAAGCAGTCAAAAGTTTGGACACATGTGTTTTTCTTCTTTATTTTCATGATTATTAACATTGTAGATTCTCACTGGCAACATCAAAACTATGAATGGACACATATCGAATTCAACAAATAAAAAATAAACTCAAAATAACTCAGAACTTTCAGAATTTAAAAACCCTCTGCTTGAATGTAAAATATAAACAATATTAAGTTATGTAGGTTACTTAACTTTTCTTTATGACATAATTCCACATGTCTTGTTTCATATATTTGTTGCCTTCTGTATGTATCAAAAATGTAGAAAGTAGTAAACAAAAAGGAAAAAAACAGGTGTGTTTCCAAACATTTGACTGGTAGTGTATACTAAATGCATATGTTAAACTGCTACTACAGCTTTACTCTGTAGTGAATAGATGACTTCACTGTCACGATTGCCTGGAAAGGTCATTGCTGTTTTAAGTTGAAAAGCTGCAGGAAATTGCCTGCATTAGAGAGATCTATTGGTGTGAGTAGATTGTACGACAGACTTAGGAACAGGCCAGCCCCCCGACATTTGCTCCACCTCAGTTTTATAGTTTGTTTTGAAGACTGAGTTCCCATGTGTTACCAACTTGGGCTATCCACACTGTAAATGGTGTAAGATAAATGGCACAGCTGATGCAACCTCGGCACAACATTACTCCTACACATCCTGACATCATGGGAAAGGGTTAATCAATAGCCACTGTTGTCTAGTGTTTGTGATCAGGCTCCACCCCCACTGGGCTATATTAATAATACTCTTACTCTTACTGTTGGGATATTGAATCGCAGCTACAGAATTGTGTTAAATCTGTTCTTTTAACCAGAACTTTTCAAAGGCAAACTTTTAAAGCCTGTATTTAAAGAGTGCGTTTGCTTCTTTAACCTAGGGTGAAAGTACTTTATTTGGGTGTGTACATTGATCACAAAGAATAATTTGTTCAGAACTCATTATAATTGAGACTTGAACATTTTCAATGAACTATTTTCCTCTTTAAATTTTAAAATGTTTCAACCCCATACAAATTAATTTGCTTTGAAATGCCATTGTTAGGAGCAGACAGCGTGATAGCTCCTCTTCCCCTCTCTGATACATATTCTAATTGCTAAGTGCTGACCCTACTCCCACTGATGAGCAGCCAGAGAGATTTTGACCTTGTGGTGTGTGCGAATCAATGGGAAGTTGATAAAGCCAAGTTCATTGCTGCCTAACATAAAACAAAGCTGATTTGTTTACCTAGCTAAGCCCGCGCGTGTCAATCCCATTACGGAATGATTTATAGACCTGCACCCAATGAAATTGTTTAAAGCGGATTAGGTAGAGAAAACGAACACCACTAATATGACAAGCTGATACACTGTGACAGGTAACCAAGCAAACAAGTTCCTGAAATTCAGATTGAATTAGAATCCTAATAATGCTACAGGGAGCTGTGGATTTAATCAGGAGAAAAGAGGACTGGAAATAAGGGAGATGACTGAATGAAGAATGTCTATGGACGTTCTGGGAGCACCACTTTTTTGTGCTTCTCTTGTCATGAGTTATCATTCAATGTGTGAGAAGGAAAGAAGCAACACCCCATACTAATGACCAATAACTTTTCTCATACATTTTCTATAGTCTATTTTTACAGGGATGCATTCTAAATATTAATACAGGTAAAAAATGATATTACAGGATCAAATATCCCCAGAGAAAATATTTGTTTTTAATGTTATACAATATGCATGGTGGTGTATTGCGTTACATATGAATGTGGCACCACAAATAGAAATATTAATGCAATTTCAAGTGCAAAGACTCCCTTAAAGGATACAAGGAGCCAGTGTCCCTCGCAGAATGATAAAAGACCCTGTTAATGTTATGGATATTGTGTTGCAATAAAATCTTGTTTAAGGTCATGGTGCGATGGAACGTCAAGTGTTTCAAACAGGAAAAGTAATCAGAGGATGTATTTTAAACTGCGCTAATATCTGGGAGAATTTCCGCCATATTTATCATTTTACTCTCCATGGACTTCTCCATTGTGCTTTGTGTTTATTTGAAAATAATGAGCAGGAAATAATGCTTGTACTCATGTAAGCACTAAACTGATTGTATCTAAATTATAGAATTAATGAAGGTGTGCTGTTTGGACATTTGAATATGCATGGTAATCATTAGATTCACCACGTCTTTGTAAACCATATATTATGCATGTTTAATATATCTGACTCCCACAAAATGCAATGAAAAACTTTTGATAGATATTATTCTTTCAGTTGAATATTAGTCATTTTGGATGTAACCTGATTAATCTGCTATATTTGTGCATTTTTGCTACATGAATATGCATAACTACAAATGGCTGTGGAGAAACAAAACAAATATGTTGTGCCCTTACAGTCTCCACTGCACTAAAAGATTATAAGGAAATGTGTTTTCTTTGCAAATGAAAGACCAAAACTTTCTAGCTTTTGTGATGATTAAACTTGCTCCCATAAACGTCAGCATTCTCCCTCGCTCTGATGAAGGCGCAAACTTTTTAGATAGGGACCTAATTACCAAGTGTGCTTCTCTACCCCACGACTAATGAGGGGTTTGTATAGCGTAGGCTAGGGTGCATGTCACAGTCAGAGCATCTCGGGCCGGAGAGCTGCACAGGCCCCAGTTCTGTAGACTGTGCACCTGCAAATCCCCAACACACTGAAGCAGCTTCCTGTTTGATGTGCTATTCTTTTCATGTGGAGAAAGCAGGAGGGTCGAGAGGAGCCAGGGATCTAGTTGAAAAGAGGCAGGGGGCTTGGAGAGGAGTGCCAGGACCTATTAGAGGTTTTAATAATGTTAATTAATGAATAATAGGGTCGGTAATGAGCTACTAGCTGCATTTTATTCATGTGATTATCTTTAGATCACTCTTGACCTCTTTCTATGAGCCCACTCAGGAGATGGTGGCCACTGTAAAAACAAGGCTTATGCTGACACATGTAAATCAACGTAGCAAAAACTGAAACTGCAAAGTTCTTGTCTAATGGTATTAAAGTGACAGATGAAGAGTACTTAATGTCTCACTCTGATCTTAGTTAACTGATGAGTAGAGTATTATCGACCAGTGAACTACACAGTTCTGCACAGTTAGTTATAAAACAGTCACAAAAGTAACCAAGATGTTTAGCCGCATCATCATGGTTAAGATTACCTCCAAGTTAAAGGTGTATTGTGTAATTTTCTGGTATAAGGTCTACCTGCTTGTTTCATGCAAATGTTATTGCTTTGTCTAGAATGTCCCACAATATGGCATTTAAGTCTGCAATGCCTCCAGGCTACATTACAGTTCATATCTGTGGAGAGGTGAGGTCACTCATAGAAATGCAGTAAAATACCTGTAATTGAAGAAATGCAGCATGTATGAGTTTAATGCCATACTGTGAAAACTTTCAGGCAAAACAATAATATCCCCATGGAAACAATTTTGTGGTGGACCCCCCCTACCGGAACAGTTACACTTTAAGGTTAAGGTACCCTTTGTTTTTCCCATAGAACATGCATTTGACCCATCCTTCAATGTTGCTGGGGAATCCTGTCAGGGGCAGTGAGCAACAACGTGCAGCGCCATGCATGGGGACCCATCTCCAGATCTTGGGCTAGACTTGGTCAGGACTCTCTTAGCAGGAGGATTTTGTGTTTTGGGTTGATGTGAGAAATGGGAGTCAAACCCAGAACCTTATTGCTGTGAGGTGAGAGTGCTAGTCACTGAGCCACGTGTAGTACTTGATACTATCTGAAGCTACAGTACTAAAAGTTATACATAGCTTTAGATTACAGTTTTTTGTGTGTGTAAAATCACAGCTCCACGCTGCATATCACAGGCTCTTATGTGCCTCACAACATTAGAAATATTTCAAGTCATTGGGTTTGCTTTCACCACTACAGCGTTAGTATTTAATTCAGGACAACAACTAAACAAACAGCCCCATCAAGCCATATCTTGTTTCATTTGTACAAGTGTGAGTGTGGAAACCCACAGAATAGATCCTTCTCCAATCAAGGTTGAGCATAGCACAGTCCAGAAAGTCTAGTCTGAGAGCATACTTTCAGAAACCTGAAAGAAAACTGTCAGAAAACACAGATGCACAAATCAAACAACAGTCAAAGCACTATGTCTACGATAAAGTTTAGACCCATAACAAAAGGATGATTAGAGGTGTCCACCATGTTTTTGGGCAAGTGAAAACGTATTTTCACATGTGTAAAACCTAAAATCCATGTTCTACACATGTATCAGTCACAGATGACAGCTGACTGGCCCCTTCAATTCCAAGGCATTTCCCCACCATCTCGCTTCACTTTGTATTGATTTCTAAATCAATAGTCACCACCTGTGATGCCTGAGTGAAACTGTCTAACTCCACTTCTTAGAAAAGGCAGAATTTCAAACTACAGCTTAAATCAAATGTTCTCACTCAAAGGGGAGTAATGATTGAAATAAATTAATGATGTAAGTCTGGTCACATTATCCACAGAGAAAAGCCATCGTAAATGATCCAAAAGTAATCAGAGCTGGAGCTGAAAGAATGGCACAAAGCTGACTCCAACATTGTTCTATGGATGTGATGAAGTTATCAGTGGGTGTTGGATTTCTATGAAAATCCCTTCCAGATCTGTGAGGATTCTCATTAAGGGCTGCTTCATTGTCAGCCCCAACACCACCACCGGCCAACATTGTTCTGGGCCCTTTATTCCTGTCCGTCTGCGCTGAGAGGACTCAGAACAAAAGGGTCCCAATCAGAGCGTCTTGAAGGGGAATCCCAGTCAGGTCTTAATCAGTGCTCCACTTAATAGAGCAACACTTTCCAAATATTATTAACCTCATCTGTCTGCATTAAACCCTAATGGCCTTTTCTCTGCGTATTGTCTTTGCAGCAGCTGGTAATGTACATATATATTAATCCACTCTCTCTTCTCCTCCACAGAGAGATTGCACAGTGTGGCTCAGAACAAACGGTGCCCTTCAGAGAGCGAGGCAGACACAGGTTAGGAAGCCACTAATTAAATGTCAGACTTGACAGATTAAAATTATGAAATTTAAAATCTGCAAGTGCCTCTTTGTCATTGTCAAATTAAGGGGTGCACTGTGTGATGAAGGGGAAGGGGACGCGGGGCTCTAATGGATTGAAAGGGAATGTGCTTTAGCAGCAAGCGGCTCTCAGTGAATAAAGATTCGCAGCTCTTGCCTCAGGTAGAAAGGCTGCATGTTCAATTCTTCCATATTCTCCCAAGTCTGGAGGGTGAGAGGTCACTCCAACGCTGCCAAGCCCATCCTGACCACTCCATTTAGATTTTTCATTCCTCTGGCAACACAAATACCTGGCCATGAAAGCAACCCTCCAGAAAAGCTATTCCACCTTTGGCTCCCTGAAGCTTTGTGATCAACAGCATACACAGAGGCATCAGCCCTCATTCTTATCTCTTTCACTACAGTTAGGATCATTTCACTGGGAAAGCTCTCTGCCTGTGGAAAGTCAGACTTAAAGTGCAGTTCCCAAACATGTGGCACCTTTTTGATGGTTGCATTTTGCAAACAACAACAAAGCCATAGACAGTGTTGGGACAAATACTTTGTAAATGTATTGATACAGAAGACAGAATACTTGCATTAAAATGTATTTTGTAATGTATTCATCACATGATTCAAAGTACTGTATTTTGAATACTTAAAACACTTTCACTCAAATTGCATATATTATGTAAACAATGTGACGTAGGACTGAAAACAGAAATTACATTTGTTGCACCGTGCATTCGTTTGATTAGGGAAGAACAGGTATACACCATAAGAGCAATATTCTCATATGCTCACTAATGCTGTCCACTTTGAAACCTAACTTGTGATCAAGTACCACCATGTAGTTATTACATTTTTAATAATGTTATTTTATCCTGAATACCACCAAATGAAAGAGCAACTGTACTTATTCAGGATTTTTATTTTGAATATATATTTTCAGTATGTACTAGCTATTTACCAGCACTGACAATAGAGGTATGACTGCCTGGTTAGTTGCTATGGTTGAAAAGGTTATGTTCAAGGTTATAGACTACATTAAAACAATACAAAGGAGGCAGGCGGCAAAACTCTACAAGGATCAAAACATTATCAGCACAAGAAGTGACAAGATCCAATTAAGTGTAATCACACAAGCTGTAGTTTCATTTTAACTGCCAATTTTGATTAAGGCAGTTGTGTACCTGTACAGCTAACAGCAGAGGCCAAATGTTATCACAGTAACTTTATTAGTGTATAGCGTATCTCACTGACTAATTGTATTTAATTACACCTGCAGTGGGAGAAGTGGTTTAATAATACAGCAGATATCATTAGAAGTCATAATTCCTAATTAGTTAGTATGATTCGTTTAGTTTTTAGGCTTCTGCTATAAGTTCTGGTAAGTTTTTATTGATACAGATGTGAATATGTCACCATAATCAATGGTATACAATTTTGAGCATTTAAATTATAAATAATAATAAATAGCAGTCCTAGTTTTTAATTCTCAACAATAAAGGAATGTAATATACATTTTAGATTATTACAACACATTTTTAGGATTTAGCAGTTTTTACTAGCATTTTTCTAGGGTTGTTATTATTCTTCTAAACCTCCATTGGCTTTTTGAGTCCTACTGAATTAGTCCTGAATGTGAAATGACACTCTAAGACTGGAGCGTGTGTGTGTTTGAAAGGTTAGCTGGAAGCATGAGTGGCAGGAACAGCAGTTAGCCTAAGGTGCTTCACTTTCATAGCTTTATGGAGCCATAGTCATAGACAGTGCACACAGTTCTGCACAAAGACATACAGTGGCTCCACTGGGATGAGGCTCATCTGCCTGCCCTCTGGTGCTGTGCACAGCTTTAAAGCATTTGTTTTCTCTCACTGTGTCTGTCAGAGGAACATGCAGCAGTCTATTTGTCAGCAGAGCATCCTTTTTGAGTTAACTTTGTCATATAACCACCATTTTGGTTGACATCTCTTGGCAGTAACAATCAGAGTGTTTTCTTTTATACCTTTTTGTATTTTACTCATGTGTGGATTGCATTCATTTCTTAATCTATGAACTTTTTTATTTGACAAGAAGAGCAAAGTGCTTCAACTAAAAACAAAAACAGTAGTTGCTAGTGGCCTTGTGGTGAAGGTGTATGGGCTTAAAACAGAACACAAAGAATTTCCATCATACATTTATGTTGTCCTGATATTTCAGGATATTTCTTCAATGACATGCTCACAAGTCTTTGCAGAGCCAAAAAATTGGGAAGACTAGCCATATACCGTCATATGTTTTAGTATACACTTAATGCTGTCAATAAAAAAATATATCATATCGCCAGAGAAATACACTTTTGCATTATTTAGTAGTATAGAGTTTTTTTCTGTGTAAATGATTATAATCACAGGTGAATCTAAATGTAGTTAATACCTTTCCATCTGTGCTTGGCTTGTACCGGGTGCTCAGGTGATGCTGTGTGGAGAGGGGGTGTACGGTGGTGGGGGGTCAGCCGTGTTACCCTGACCGTATCTTTAACTCTTATTTACTGTGATTCCACGACAAGACACATACCAGCTTCTGCGACTCCACTGATGTATGTTAAGCGTGCGCCAAATTACCCCCCTGATGGATCTATTGATGGCCCATTCCAACCTGTCACCTAGGCTCCATCGGGCTCTCAGTTATCCCCCCAGCTCCGCTCCCCCCGCAAGCACCCCCCACAACCGTCCGTCCCGTGGGTCTGAATAAGCAATGAATGCGATAGAGACCTTTGTGCTGCAGACAATGGCCCCCTTTCCAATCGGCTGCAAAAGTTAAGCAGGTCTGTGTCAGGGCCCAGCTGGAGAACACATACATCATGCACAAAGATCCACACGTCCCTCGAGAGACAAGAAGGGCAGTGTAGACCATGACCGCGCCTGCTAACAACCCAGAGTTATCACATCCTGTCATTTATTATTCTCTATACAGACTCCCAGGCAATAGTAGGCCTGTCATAGGGGACGCGAACACCCCAGCGCTATGTTGCTATGTTACGGGTCGAGTGAAGTCCTGTCACCTGTACTTATGCGCCCCACCCCCAGCACGCAATGACTGAGGGAAATACGGGTTAACATATTCAAATGAAATGACACAGACAAACATCAACTCTCAGAAAGACTTGTTAAAGGTGCACTGTGTAACATTTCTAGTGGAGGGTCTGCCACCTGATGTCTCCACGGAAATGTGTTTGCTTTGTCTAGAATGTTCCACAGTATAGATTAAACCTATCTATCACAAGGGAGGTTACAGCACTACGTTACATTACAATTCAAATCTGTGGAGGGTCGCCCCTGTACACACATAATTAATAAATGCTAGATGGATATGTTTAATGTCATACCATGGAACATTCCAGGGAAAGCAATAACATCTCCATGGAAACAAGCAGGTAGAGGACCCTCCACCAGAAGAGTGGTATAGTGCATCTTTAAAGTGCCTGAGACAGCTTAGAATACAAATTTTACAAAAACACATGATCTTTATATTTTAGATTTTTGCAACTTGTTTCTAATTTGACCATTTTTGTAGTTAAAAATTTTACTTCCTGGTTGGAAATCACACTAGGGATTTCCGTAACTATTACCTACACAAAAATTATTATCTGACAAATACAAATATAAGAAAACTTCTTTATTTTGTTGAATTCATGTTGAAAGAAATGTGTTTCTTTCATGTACAACAAATTTTGGATAGAATTCTCCCTAGTATGTTGTCATCAGCTTTCTACTTTCTGTAATCTTCAACATATTTTTCGACTTTACTTCGCAACTTGCATCTTGATTGGGGTAAAACTATAATTTATATTTACAATAGTTATCATCCCATCATGCCACCAAATTAAGTCAAAATTAGAGAATCATACAAATATCTCATAGGCACTATCAGCACATATTCAATTTTGCAACTCCCCACAGGCTTGTTTATGTTTTTATGGAGTAAAGCTGGTGATGGGCCCTGTAGTACTATTAGCAGGGAGATAAGCTAAACCAATAGACTGTGCTACTGTGTGTAGTTGCAGAGTGTGCTCTATCAGATAAATACTGCACTAAATCTAGTTGGGCTAATTGACTCTCGCAGGCATTACGGGAATTAAGTTAGCCCGCGTCCAAAGTTCATTACTCAGATAAATGCATCTTTTAGCCTGCTAAAGAGCCCGGGTGCTAACTTACTCCTACACATTATGAGAGAAACAAAGCAAGGTTTCTAAGGTGCGCTGGAGTTAAAAGGTTGGGTCTTTTTATTCTGCTGCATTTTGTAATGTCCAGACCTCCAGTAGCGGTTAGTACCTCTTAATGAAAAGAAATTACCGTGCAACTGCTATGTTCTATAGTTTGGTGTTGTGGTTTCGTAACATTTATCGTGTAATTTCAGTGTCTGGATACATACAAAATCCAATGTAAAAAGTAAATAAAGAAAAAGATAAAATTAAATTTATATTCATTTATAGTTATTAGTTATTTTTATAGTTCATCCAGTATCATTTATCAGTGTATATAGGTATTATTTAGGTGTAGTATATGTTCCCCAACAGTAGGGGCACTGCAAGCTTTTTTGTCTCACACTATATAGTAAAAACTTTCTAAACTTTGTATTATTCAGTGGGAGGAGTATATTACTTAACATTCAGCACAAACCAAAAGTAAAACGTAGACTATTTGTCCAGGTTTAAGTATGTGAAACTGCAACACAAAACTGGAATTCAATATGCTACTATATTTATTCCCAGTTGCTCTTCAAATCTGCATCTTCACACCAGATAAAGATGTCTGTGTGCCCTTGTCTTGGTATGTCAGATACATTAGTAGGTATTACTCTGAGGCAGCTGTTGACTATGTTGATGACATTATGAGTCGTGTAATGGCTTGTGAGTTCATTATGGCAAAACAATTTAACAGGTGATCTTTGATAGCATTTGAAACACTGCCTCTCTCTCTCCCTTCCTTAGTGTGTGTGTGTGTGTGTGTGTCTCTCCAGCGATGAGTGACACAACAGGAGGTGCTCAGAGAACCGTGGAGAGTCCTTTCATTTTGCCACTTATACGACAAATTACCCAGACAATGGACCTGGTGAGCCGCAGCCATAATTCAATTCCAACTGTTGACTCTGGGCATGCATTCACCTGCCGGGGAAGAGAGAAGATTCCCTCCAAACAAAGTCAAAGCAATTGAAACATAATATTCTTTATGTGGCCGAAGATAGCAGCGTATGAACTGGTCTAATATGAGAGCAAATATGATTTAGGAATTCCACATGCTCAACTTGAAGTGATTTGGATCAATACTGTTTGCTTGGCAGAAACAGAGCAGAGGTAGAGATGTAACAATGGGGGAGGAGGGTGAGCGGTAGTCAAATTTCACTGGTGTCAAATTAATTTCCGTGTTATCTGGAAATTCAATTAGAAAGACCCCCCTCCATCCCTAGCTCCCCGCCCCTGCTCCCCTTTTGTGAGTAAGAGAGTGTTGGACATCCCGGCGTGACAGATTACACTGCTCAGAGTGCATATCAGGCCGAAGTGTTGAGGCCGACTAATCCGCCCTCTAATTCTCAATTAGTGTAAAATGAGGCCATAAATCACACAGACAGGCCGATCGATGGAAACGTTGTTTTAAGAGTGATTGGCAGCCTCCCCAAAGGTTACTGTTTAAGTTGGTTTAAGGTTACAGCTCTCTCTCCTGGGCTGTGCGTGTGTGCTGGCCGGCTTGTGGTTGGGAGGGCTCCGGGGGGGTCGAACTCAATCTATATGATGCAGGGCCCTAGTCCGTTGGGGATACAGCAGAGGGACAGCACCAATTTTTAGCCCATCAGCCGTCCAATTTTTCTCCTTTTCATACCTGCTGTAGTAAATGAGAAACAAATTAAATTTTGCGCCACTGTCTCCACAGAAACCATTTAAATGCTTTATGGAAACCAAATTGTCCCCAGACAAATCGCCCCTGGTTTTGTGGAAATACACTGTGGTGCTGCAACGGAAATAAATTTGTGTCACTCTGGATATGGCATTGTCTGTAATGCCATTCATTGGACGATCCTGGTGAAAGAGAGAGGGGAATAAAATAAGGGAGACTTGTGGAGCGAACAAAAGGTCTGAAAGGAACCACAGCTCGGCATTCTCAGCGTTTAGCCTCCTCGCCATCGCTCTCTGTCTCACCAGCCTGCTCCCATGTGCCCACTTTTCCCCGGTGTGGTGTTATTAATTTTCAGCCTGAGTTTTTGCATTCATGAGGTTGAGATTGAAATGGAAATGAGGGCCGGCTGAGTGCACAGAGTGAGCAGTCTCAGCAATGGCCACGTCCAAACGGGTCGGTGCGGAGAGGGGAGGGGCTCCGGTAAAACCAGTGCTGCCCTCGACACGTGTCACACACAGACGGGACTGCTTGGCCACCAAGCAGCCTCTTATTCCTCCAGATTACCAAGCCCCCACATCAATCACTGCATCAGGGAAACAATGCATAAAACGGCTCCAACAAGGGCGATGAAAAATCACTGACAGTGCACCAGCGGAGTGTGGGAGAGAGGGAGGGGCCAGAGGAGGCGACCCTGTGCCATTCCACCTTCAGCGAGAGAGGAGCGATTAGTCACATTCACCAGGGACACGCCAAATAAAGGCCCAACAAGGAGAACAGCACAATCAGAAAAGGCACAGGGGCTGGAGTGAAAGCTATAGCACTAAAGTAGAAATATAGGCAGAGGGACAATATGCAATATATTTTCAAGAAAATGAACATTTTTCATATAGAAATTATGCGTGTGATATTGTTTATACCTTATAAATATAATATCTGTAAGCTGTACGTATAATGTTTGTAATCATGTATTCTTTACTATGTCTCTCTAGTATTTAGTACCTATTTGAGTTTTGAGTTGAAATTCTGTTAAGATTTTGTGAGGTCAAGAAAACATTGTACCATAATGTAATAGTGCAATATTATATCAGCTTAAAAAAAAATCATATCACCCTCCTGTTTCTCTCCTGCTCAGGTGAACATAACTGTATCACTTCAATTTAATTATGATGATAAACCGTAATGCCCTGTCCAGGGTAGTCTGTCTGGAAATTAAACTATTACAGTGAACATATCACACTGATCCAAATCTATGAAGTATTGATATTTTTATCAATAACTCTTCAATTAAACAACATCTCTAAATCAATTAATATATTTGAAAAACAACCTTCCATGTTTTTTCTATTTATTAGTTTCATATGGTCTTTAAACAGTGTGTAATAACATCATTGTTATAGTTATGTTTTACAAGCTTTGTTTCATTTCCTTAACTGTTTATCACTAAAACCATACAGCCGTTTGAATGTAGTTGAACTTAGTTCTCTCGTTGTGTCTTAAGTGCTGACCTGTCACACACATGTTGACTATGTCCAGCTCACCCGTTTCATTAGACGGTGCAAAGCTTTGTCTCCACCTCTCCATTGGGGGGTCACCTTTTACGACCGTGCCACTGCTGCTTATTCATGACATCAGCACTTAAGAGCCCCATTCTTGGCCCTCTGGAATTCAATTTTAGCAGTGTGCCAGACAGGTCTATTATTATGATCATTATTAACTTGTGTTTCTTGAGCTTTTTATTTCTCTTCCCTTTCCAGCATGTCTGCTTTGTGTCCTCGGCAGCGAGCTAATGTGTTGAAAGGCTGGCTCTTGTCTCCTGGAGCTTATTGAAATCATGTGAATGCCATTTGTGCTTAATCCATGTGGGTGCACCATAAAGAGGAGAGAGTCGGCAGCTCCTGAGCAGACTTGAGAGCACCTCAGGGGATTCACTTTGTCTGTTGGGAGAGAAACAGAGACAAGTGACAGCCCTTAACCAAAATACAGCTCGTAATTTAATTAGATTACAGTGACAATCTTTATTTATAGTCGATGGAGAAAAGAAGTTGATTTTGTTCACATTTTCATGCTAAATAAGAAATTGTTAGAGGCTCATTTCAGACAGTGTCCATTTGATGATACTGAATAGAATTTGTTAACAGCATTTATTGGGGTTGTCCTGGAAATAGATAATAAACTGGGCTAGCCTAGTGTTTGGTTTACTTTATCGTTTGCCACTGGACGTAATCAGTATACTGTCCGGCACAAGCAACCAGTGATCTCATTTTTAACTATTTTAACTAACTTTATAATTTGAAAGAACACAGGATCCCAAACTAGTGCACCCATTATGCCTGCCCATAGCCCAGATAACCAAGTAAGACAGATGAACATCAGGTCACTGCACTATGTGGCTGTTTACAACACAGAAAGTGATCAAAAATGTCCACCTTATCCTTGTTTACTTCATTAGTTTTGTGATCACACATTTATTTAGTGTTACACAGCCCCCTCCCACATCACGAGCACACCTTCCATATGCATGAGGAATTACATCAGAGCCGTGCACTGTTGTCGAAGCATTTGAAATAATAATGTGGCAAATGATAACGCCTCGGGACGCTACAACACCTCATTATGGCTCTGAGTGCGTCTTGTAAAGGCTGAAAACAAGCTGAAATGAATAGGAAACATGGCGGTACCTGTATTTATGTTCCTACATTTACATCACATTGTTGCTTCCCTGTAAAAAAAAAAATATAATAATAATAAAAACAGCCTTGAACAGCAGTGGGGGTTTGAACTCAGGGTTAATGAAAAAGTCCCTTGGCGTCAAGTTACCTCCTCTGTCTGTCTCTCGTAGCAAACATTTCATTTGTGCGCTGCATGTGCTCAAACGTGCCGCTAGTAAAAGTTGTTCAATAAATTTTACCCTCTGTTTTACGGGCCTCCCCTTTCCACCCTGCGTGTCATTTTTTTTAATTGAAAGTAGATTCGAACTCAGCTATAAACGTCTATCCGACCAATCATAGCCAGCTCAGATCAAATGCTGGGTTTCAATAGGCTAAGATTTCCTTCAACCTTGCCTTGTCTCTGCATAATCTTCAACACTATGGCGCTGCTTTTAAGACTGGGAGGTAGCAGGAGGGAGGGGAGGTGGTTGGCTGTCACTGTATTTTGTCAGCAAAGCATAATATTTCTTCTGGAGTTTTGAACCTGGCACTCAGCGGGGTAGAAATGAAAATAAGGCAGTGCATAAACGCTGGGGAGTCAACCGTAAATCACCTAACACATGAGGAGTGGAGGCAGCAGGTAGACAGTTGTCACCGTTCTCCCCTGGAAACCATATTGGACATCAGGCGTCAAGCTTTAATCAAACTGCACATAACAGACACGTCGCACCAAAAGAACTGAGCTTTGCCACTTCTCCAGCTCGTACTATTTAAATGTGTCTCGTATTTGTTTGTTTAGGAGTCAGAGGTGATCCCTTTGTGGTATCCTAAAAGCCATCTTTGAAAGCAACACTTGCGTTCTTCAAAGGTCAAAATCTCTTTACTGGTTGTTTTTTTTTTTTTTTTGACATTCAGCGCATGAAATGATAATGTTGTTGTTGGCAATGGGCTTTTATAGCTTTATAATTTTTGTACTTTATTATATTATTTTTCCCCTTTTTCAATTAAACATTAGATGGCTCACATGGCTGTGGCTTTGCAGCTAAGTGTGGTTTTGAAAGCTAACGCCAAACAGATGGGGAAGTGTTCATATTTTTAAGAGAGCAAAATTACGCTGTCCACAAAAACAATAGAAGTATTCATTAAAGCCTGAATGATAAATTGTGGGTTAAAAGGTAATATGTTATTATGCTTAATATGTGGCCGACAACACATGAAAATCTACTAGAACCTAATCAAAAATATCTGTGTGCACCAATTAAATTCAGAAGTGGTCCAAGAGCAACAGTCATAGCACCTTTTATTTGCCACTTGAACAAATCCTTTAAGCGCTTAATTTCAGGCACTCCACCAAATGATGACTGCATTCAGCTCTAAGGCAGCACTGATTGTGTAGGGCCTCTGTGGGAGCAAGTGTCCTCATGAGCCCTCCAGGTCAAATTACAAAATCCAATTGTGGATTTTGTCTTTCTTTTCCTCAAATCTCCACCTGCCACAGTGAAAAGTGAAGGATTTCAGCATTGTTGAAAATCAAAATAATCAAGCTTAGATGTGTATTACCTCAAAGTAAATAATGATAACACTAAACCTTGCAGTACCTTCCATTATAACATCTTGTTTTAAAGGTGCACTATGTACATTTTCTGGTGGAGGGCTGGCCACCTGCTTGTTTCCATGGAGATGTTATTGCTCTGCCATGTTTGATAGTATTGCCTTATTTGCCTTAGTATTTCATTTCAAGTGTTTTTACTGTTTAGAAATACTTTGAAAAACACAAAAAGCATTGTTACTTGCCTCTCCATGACTTGACGAGGTGGAGTCAATTGCTAGTCTCCATAAAGACAAATTAATAACATCTCCATGGACACAAGCTGTTGGCTGAGTCTCCATCTGAAATGTTACATAGTGCACCTTTAATAGGGTGATTGAATAAGAGTACTTATAATGAAGTCAGAGCATAGTAATACAGTGTAATTGCAATGGCTGTTGTCTAATTTATATGTTTGATTTATTTCCGGGGTCACCTAGGCGAAGTATTTCCATCTGTGCTGCTATTTTTGTTCCTTACAGCCCTGCTCTTAGGGCATTAATACTCACAACATGTAGCTGCATAAAATTATGCTTTTCTTATCTTCTCATCAGTTGTCATTTGTAAAGTATACATATGTGTAAATGATGCCTGAGTGTGTTAATCTATGTTTACATCTTGCTAATAAAGAGCTTTGTGCTGCTTTATTACCTGCAGAGGGGTCCTGTTTTCAGAGAGGCACTGGTCCCTTTGGGGAGGTGAGACAGATGTGAGACGATCTCAGTTCAGACACTGGGGATGGCAGGCTCAAGCCAATTGAGTTACTGCTTCATTACATAAAAGCAGCGAAAGGTGGAGTAAACTATATGAATGATAACTTAATATATTGGACATTAGTGGTGCAGATTGACATGTGACAGGGGAACACGGCGCAGAAGGGGACAGATGGCACTGCCTCTCTGTGCATCTCCGTGGTAACATGGTGTATCTTGTCACAAGGAGAGTTGTATTGATTGAATTCCTGCCCTCGGACGTGGCTCTCAATGCTACATGTGTCAGAGCTGATGGGGCTGAAGGAAACCCAACACTGGAGCACAGGTTGTACTATGGGGTGACGAGTGGCCAGTAATGACACTAGTACTGCTGCGACCATCTGTCATCCAGAATACTGGTCACCGAGCTGCAAAAAGAGCCCAACATATGTTTCATACTGTTAATAAAATACATTGAGAGAGAGAGATCAGCCAGGGTTAGGAGAATCTGATGATGCTTTGACCATGCCATGTCCCATATTTTCAGATTACTTGTATAAATTCCATTCCAGAGGCGATGGGGTTAATAACTTCAAATTATTTTCAATGTTCATGAATGAGTCAGTAAAAGCTTTTGGTTGATTTCCAGGAATTTGATCATGTTGCCAATTTTGCCAATGTAATTTCCTTAAGGGCAAAGTCAAAAACAGAAGAAAAACTGAGAAAAAAAAAAAAAAAAAAAATTGGTTCATTGAGTCAAAAGGTAATTCATTCAATAAATAATTTAAAACGCTAATACATAATAACAGAATAATCAATAAAATTACATTCTCCTTTCCTCATAGCTTTTGTGATTGTCATGGAAATGTTTGCTGGGATGAGTAAAATAGTTGTATTTCATATGAACTTTGCACACGTTGTGTTTTGATAAAGAAACATTGTTGCTAAAATATGTTTAGTTCTTAAAAAACAGCAATGTATCACAGAGTATCGTATCGTATAGTATATCAATTATCGCATGTATCACCATATCGTGATAATATCGTATCGTGAGCCATGTATCGTGTCTCATGTCCAATCATAAGGGACTCTGTGCTTCCCAGCCCTACGTAGCATTAATTATATCTATCTATATGGAGACAAGCTGGCGCAGCCACCAGGCCAAGTTACAGTAAATACACCTGTTATATGTAAGATATAAGTTTAAGGCAGCAGTTGGCACGGATGTTATAGTGAAACTTTAAGACATAAGAACATATTTCCATACTTAAACTTTAAAATGCAGTTGGCTTCAGTGTTTGTACAATGCAAAGTTGTTTTTGTGAGGAATAATTCATATTCAGCAAGGAGAGAAAAAATACATTGTGTTAACCTGGTAATTGGTGCAGTTGTAAAGGAAGACTTTTACACAAAACCACAGCACTGAGTGGACATAATATGCAAAAACCACACTTTAATCACACGAGCCTAGAATGACCTTGCTGCCTTCAAACACTAAAGTTAATTGCACACAGAAGGCAAGTGAAAATGTAGCCTCTTCAGCAAACAGTTCATCACGGGCTTTAAAGTATGAAACGATGTTAGATAATGATAACCATCAACAATGATCCAGTGCTCTCGAAGACCTTTCTCATCAATTATCTGTTATTGGAGCCGCTGTATCCTGTGTATTGTGATATTCGTTTACGTTTGATTAATGTTGTGCTCGCTGGGTGTTTCAGTCCCCGGGATATCTTTCTCCCACTGATGTACTTATTAATAATAAATTGGGCGAGGAATGTGTGAGTTCTGCCTCCCTCCTCTGTGATTATAGAGACAAAAGAGCGTTTGAAGTATCCATCTTAATACAAAGACACTTTATTAGATAAGCTAACTTGCCCAAGACAAATAGTCACGCTTTAGCACTCCAGTAACAGTATTGTTCTTTTTCTCGCCCGGCTCTGTCTCTTTTTATAACCACTTTGAAAATATATACTTTTTCCAAATTCAATAGGTAGTGTTGATGTGATTAGGTGAGAAGGATCATTTTGCTGAATTGGACTGCTATACAAAGTCACTTATTTATATGATCATTGACCAATAATCTTACTGTAGTTTGTCACTAAAAATTCAGATTTTTTTCATTACATACTGGGAGTGTAGTAAGCCTGCCTCTTCACCTCCTTTTATGTAAATGTACCTCAGATTAGAGATGGATAATATTAGTATGAATACCGGTATTAAATGTACTTCAAATATTGATATTGATGTCAGTTATTGGACACAACAGCAAGACATAACAACTGTCAATATGAAATTGACTGAAAAATCATACTCAAAATGACTATGTTTTCTAGCCACTAATATTGCTGCTGCTACTACTACTACTACTACTACTTTTGCCACTAACATGTTTAAGTCCTATACATTTTTTTTATTTTAAAAAATGTGTTTCTTTATAACCATTAGCAAATTATCAATCATGTCCTTCTTGAATGTAGCAGCAACCAAAGGATCAGGTGACCAAGCGGTTTAAATCTTTTGAGTTCAAGGTGCACTATGTCACTTTTTGGTTGGGAGTCTGTCACCTGCTTGTTTCTATGGATATGTCACTGCTCTGCCTGGAATGTTCCACAGTATGACATTGAACAGCTCTACTTTACATTTAATCAATTACAGCTGGTTTTATAGGTCAAAAATACCTAGAAAGACACATTCTGACTGTGAGCGGGGTTGCCTTCCCACAGATCTGACCAAATACTTGGTCTGGTTTGGTCTCCATGAAGATAGAAAGGTTTAATACCATACTATGAAACATTCCAGAAGTCTCATGTCATTACCACTTCTTTATGTGCATCCTCCTGCCTTTCTTACAAAAACAATACAAAATACGTATATGTCTAACTGCCAAATAAAAACAGAGCCATCCTTATGCCCCATCAGCACTCATACTCACTCTATTTCTTCTGCGCTTCTATCAAAGAGCAGTCATTCACCTGGCCTGGATAAATCATGTGAGCCACACTTTGTGAAAACATGATTACGTTTGTGCACGGTGGATGGCTGGGGAGCGGCTGTAAATTTCCCTAGTAACAGAGTTTACATTGATTCCGATATAAGCACTTGTCGGTATGTAACAACGATAACCTTTTAGGAGATTTGGAAAACATATTTGACACCCATTTAAATAATGAATGATTTTTCTCTACCCCCAGAGGAAAGTGTGTTTGGACAGGAAGCAGAGTCTGACACGCTGTGACTTAAACACCTCAGACTAAACTGGCCATTAAATCATATATTTTACATATGTTGGGATTTGAAATTACAGGGAAGCTATAAAGTCTATAATAAAATAAATCATCATATGTCAGAGGAGGTAAACAGTTTATAAAATGGATAAATTAAGAACGGGAATATAGTTTTTCAGGGTCGCTAACAAGCTTGGTCCAATGCCCACTATCAAAAAGTAAACATCAGATTTAAAGGTGCACTATGTAACTTTTGTTGAGATGTTGCTTTACCAGGAATATTCCACAGTATGGCCTTAAACTTATCTATTTTGCATGCAGTTACAGTTAATAAGATTAATGCTAATGCCATACAGTGAAAAACATTCTTGTCAAAGCATCACCATCTCCATGGAGACAAGCAGACCTTCCTCCAGAAAATTTACATAGCTCCTTTAAGCAAAAATATGAATTAAATTAGCTAAGACATTATAGCTATTTTATATATATATATATATATATATATATATATATATATATATATATATATATATATATATATATATATATATATATATATATATATATATATATATCCTCGAAAAGTTTAAAAACATTTTAAACCCTATTCTGATGTTTTTGTTTTGTTTTTAGATTAGTTTGAATCATATACTAATTAATAATTAATGTTATACCTATATTATTATTCATTTTCCTTCTACCAGCATGTGTTGTTGAAAGCCCCCAAGAACTTCTTCCATACAAACAAGTTCTCTTCTTAAATGAGCCTTTGATTAACAGGAATCCTAATAACCGTAGCAATTTACACTTCACACTCTTAATCGGATACACATGAACACTGTGACACTGTGGCTTAATGGACCTCTGTACTATGTTATGAAGAGGCCAATTTAAGCCATTTTAATGGT
This sequence comes from Taenioides sp. WSHXM2023, assembly GCA_029959045.1. NCBI lineage: Eukaryota > Metazoa > Chordata > Actinopteri > Gobiiformes > Gobiidae > Taenioides > Taenioides sp. WSHXM2023. The sequence goes on from CM057099.1 coordinate 14,686,286, forward strand.
GTAAGATTAGGAGAACTGTAACTTCAGACTCTTTTCAATCCAAAGGAATCATTTTAAGACCATATTTGAGCTTATTACACATGTTCGCTCTTCTACAGTTTAGCTATAAAAGTATTTTCATAATGTCATATTCAGGTTACATTCGACTTCAATGAGTTATGACAAGAAAAGCTCATAGTCTTGAATTTGTAAAAGTATCTCGGAACAAAAGAAAGTACAAGTCCGCCTCTCTCATTTTCTTCTCTTACCAAAAGCAGAAACACATGTCAGTTGGTTGTGTGTTCTTCCCAAGGTAAAATATTTTTCCAAGCAAAAGCACCAAAGTGACAACTCCATCACTGAAGTAGTTTGTCCTCCGCAGTTCAGTGAAAATATTATGAGAAGCTGAAGAGTAGAACTAAAGGAGGAGGGGCGGGGATGAGTGACGGACAGCTCTGACACACCGGAGCACTTAGACAATTACTAACAGTTTCTGCCAGTCACCACATCTGACACAACACAAACACGGCCGGGATAATTTTACATTACACTGGCGGGCATGGGTCACTTTAAAGGCACAAAGGGAAACCCGCTTCAGCTTGCATTTCAAGGCCAATCATCCAAATTGGCCCCCAGAAAACAAGCAGTTCTCTGAGACTGCTGCTCTCCCATAATACAGCTCCCATAACAGATGATAACCATAAGAGCGAGATAGCAGGCGTTTGAAGTGAAGCTGTCACTCACTGTGTTTCCATAGGATGAAATGGTGCACAGGTGCAGGGCCTGGGACAGCAGGTCAAACTGATGCAGAGGAGAGAGAGTGCTGGTCTTTCTATAACGCTTAAAGGCGTCTGAGTTTAGAGCCCGATCCAGTTACATCCACCACCCTGCTGGTTTGTTTTAGGGCCAAATGGTATTCAGCTTAGATTTAAATTCACATCACTGGGAAGTGTTTTGCACAAGCAAATGTTCCTCTCCTAAAACGTTTGCCCTCGGCTGCAGCACAGCCAGTGGATCCACTTCTACCCCAAGGGCAATGTTATATCCTAATGAGCTTTTTCTGTTTTACCCACAAGTAATTCAAAAAAGTCTGCAAAGAATTCTGTAATGAGAGCTCAAGTTAGATTTACCACAACTTTTTGTACAGATCTTGTTAGTAAAGCATATAATTAAAAACACACAGAAAATGTACATTCACACATGTCATTCTGTACATCCAGTTTTTGCTTTGAAGCCAATCAAATTCTAAATTTTGATTTGGCTTTGTTTTACTCAAGATGCTCTTCCTGAGCCCAGTCTGACAGAGGGTGTTGTGGCTGGATTTTCACAATGTATCTATTACACTTTTCCCTTATCAGTAGAACTTTATTTTTGTGCACTGGTCTTTTATAGAAGACCACAGATTATCCAGAAATAGGCCAGAGCAAGCGGAATTGCATGGCGCAAATTGGAGTGGAGTTGGACAGCAGAGAATCAAAGTCTCCCCAGGTGTACCACCAAGACGGTCTTCTTTGAGCCTCTTGCCTTCATGCATCCCCCATGCATGTCTTCAGTCAGAATCTACTCCCATTTAACTTCAATCACTCTAAATTTGGAACATTTTGACATCATAGTAATTTTTTTGTTGGCTACCGCGCAGCTGTCGTTTTGGGCTAATCGTTCCCCAGATGTGCCCATCCAGCTCCATCTAATCACTCTCCATTGTGATAAGTGCGTCGAAGTCCAGGTTAATCCAAGCTGAGAGTAGAATTCATGAAAAATCAAAACCGTCCTGATTGGCTGACAGTGTTGGTTAGCACAGACATCTCAGAGTGACTGTGCCAACTCCAATGGACCTGGACCTCCTACTGACGACTGCTCAACGGAAATTCATGTGAACGACACTCCTGAGATCTCATGCATATTTGCACATGCACACAGTTTCCATTTCAAACTCTGTCATTGATGGACATGTTGATTTCCAGTCTTTTTATGTGACACAATAGACCAGATTTCCACCAAAGACCCCTCACATTGTTTTGCATTTGCTTCTGCTTGTCTGTGCTTAGATGTTTCGCCGGGAAATCACAATGCCTCCATTGTTGATATTTTTACACCTGTCTGTCTGGATTGTTTGGCTGGGCAAATTAATAAGGCTAATGGTCGGAATAATTATGGAGCTGTGGTTTTTGTTCCAACAAGCACTTGAAGCCAAACCGCTGAAAAGGAAGAAACAATCCCTTTTCTGTGTGTACATGCCAACACATTAAAGTCATTTAGAAACAAATAAACAATTAGAGTAAAGCAAAACAACATTCAAGTCTCCTGCCTCTTCTTCATGCACCCGTATTGGCAATTGTGGAACGCGAGGTACACTTCATGAATTTTGCATTACTCCTGATCATTATCATAACGATGCTATCAAAGATATTAGGAGGCTTTTTTCACACGCACGGGTACAGGCTCAGATCTCTTGTCAAAAAGGTGGGTATCTCAACGAGTATTTCTCCAGCAAGCACGGGCCCCCACTACTAATATGTATGAGACTATGCATGTCTGAGTGTACAATATGTAAATGTTGAATCCGAGTGATCGAGAAGGGGGTCGGCTGTGTTTGTGGCATGTTGTTATAAATCTTTATGAAAGGGGCTGCATTGTCTCCTTGTCTTGAAATCAGCTTTTTATGTTGTTCTGTCTGCGGGAGAATTCTATTATTCCAGCTGAAAACTAGCCACATGTGCAGCTAGTGTTAAGCACACAAACTTGAAGAGGGTGATTTTGACAGGCGTCCAATACAAGGTGGGGTAATTAGCATGCTCATATAATGGTCTATTCTTTCTGTTGGCAGTATTGTGTGCTGAGCGCCGCCACCCCCTCCGCTCCTCTCTTCTCGCCGATGTACGTGTGACATTCTCTGAAGCAGTAAAATGAGCCAGCTTCCTGTGTTGTCCTTTTCAGTCGTCTCTGCGGCTCACAAACAGCCTGTAATTATTTTCCGCCGTGGACAGGATCAGTGCCGAGAACAAAGTGCAAAAAAACACATCTTGTGACGATTGGTCGACTGGTTTGTTCCAAATACACACTCGCACATGCATGATCACAAGAGGATGTTTTATGGAGACGCAGAGCAAGCCCCAACTTTTTGTGGCATGTCTTGTTAACACGGTGATTTGCTTAATAATTCAACAAACTGGGGATTTTTTCATTATTTGTTTACCTGTCAGTCTGTCGGGTGCCGTTTTGCGGTTATTAAGAAGACTAGAATGTGCCGTCCAGTCCTACATGCACATGCAGTATGTATGCACAGCTACCCGCCACCTAACAATCACTCAGCACACTGCAGATCCCCTTGCCTCTATCCACTGCTGGTAAATTGGATGGTCTCCCATACATATTTTCATATGCTGATAGCCACATTACTGGTTGCCGGCTTCCTCCTGGAGTGATTTGTGGTGCTCATTTGAAAGTGATAGGAACACACACACACACACACACACTGACTGAACTCGTACTCGGTGTGGAATCAGCCTGTCTTTATTGCTTTACAGCTAGCGCACTAACCTAGACACAATGGTAATGGGCTGTTGTGCTAATAGGTAGATAACAGATTCAATCCATCACTATCTTCCCTTGTGTGTGCGTGTTGTGTTGTTTGCTTTTAAGTTACAGCTATAAACAGTCTGCAGAATATTGTCAGCTTTTCGGAAGGAGCTGTGCATAAAGAAACATTGAGTCCATTAAATTCTCCCAAGTTGGTTAAAACAATGTCATTTAAAGACAAGACAATAGACTGACAAATGATACCCCCGTAAAGCTATAAGTGCTGTGTACAAAGTTGCTCATTATTTACTCTGAACTTATTTCTCATCTAACTGTCAGACTTTGTGGTTGTTATACATTGCCATTATTCTGTACCTTCTCCCCTCTCTCCTATCCCCTAGTCTCCGTGCCCAGCTCTCCTCTCCTGATTACCACACTGCCTCGAGCAAGTGAATTTGAATTGTGGAGGCCCGCCTATTATTTTTCCCCCATGTGATAGTAATTATTTACAAATTTGTGAGTGTTCATGTGAAATACAGGATGTTCTATTACAACTTGTGTGTGTGTAATGGCAAGGGGGTTAGGTGGTTGAGGGCTTGATTTTGTGTTAGCCATTAGGGCAATCAGATTAAAACAGCGCCACAGGTAGTTGTGCAGCGAGGCCCGTGAGATCCTGTTAACTCAATCTGATTAATATTACAGATTGTCAGTGTGTCGGCGTGTGACCCATTTGGTGGAGGTGATTACTCAAGAGAAACAATAGAAAATCCAGAAAGAGCCTGGCTTTTGGTGCTGTTTTATTCAATAACCAGGAAAACACATTGGATTCTCTCGCATTATATTTCATAATTTGGCAAATTTTCCACACAAATTAGTCAGGCTAGTCCCATTGGATGTGCGCATAATAGAGGGGAGATATAATTAAAGGAGACAAAGGGGAAGCAGTGGGCCTGATTGCACAGCGTAAAGCACTACTGACCAAGCTGCTGAGAATGTATACTGTGCAAGAGTTGTCAGTATAGAATAAACTTATTAATGCACAAAATTATACCATTGTTTTGTTTGGTTAATCTGTTAAATGCATTTAAGTTTGTTCCTCAGAATACTTCACAATCATTTGAAGATCTAAATATGAATCACCATTACTATGAACATGTTTGCACTGTCTTATCATTTTAATTGGATGCTGTTTGTGTTACATATAATTAAATATGTGTAATTTTAATGGTAGCATGAATTTTATTAGCAAACTCCATCCCTGCTGCTGCTGCTGCTGCTGCTTCACGGCACCAGTGGTTGTTGCTCTTGGCCTGAAGCACGCCACAAGGCACATACTAAAGCAGGCTCTTCTCTGTGAATGAGAAACTAACAAGAAATTCTGAACAGTACCAGGAGCACTAGCCAAAAGATAGTTGCCACCTTAGATTGAATCTATTAATTTACATCTAGACTTAAATTATGCATCATTTTTCACAAGAGCAACCTAAGATGAAGAAGTTATCAGGGCACCAAGCAGTTCTTTCTTTTTGTCAGTTAAACAAATCATTTTGTTTACAGACTTAATGAAGTATGACTTAATTTATAAATTCATAATGAACAAATTCAACTTCAACATTTTTTTAGTTTCGATATTCCAATTGTACATTCTTCAGCGTATCTCATGTGGGCAGGAGGCTGAAGGCTGTGGAACGCTTCTTATGTAGTTGATTCAATATCAACCACACCGTACCTTTAAAAACAGAACAAAAAGCACAGCGTTATTGCCTGAAAACATCCAATAATAGCCAATTAGATCATCAAAAATGCTATTCCCTGCAATACTCCCTTGCACAAACAGGCGCACACAGCTGAGGCGAGAGCGAAAAACTACAGGAACCCTACGGCTATTAAACTTTAAAGCTGCTGCTTCAAAAACTCCATAAAATAAATAATCTGACTAAAACCATAACCCTGGGAGACCTCACTCACTGCCTGATAATTGTCTTCTTTCACGACACAGTCCATGCAGAACATTGGGCCTCTGTTCTCAGGCCTGCTGGGTGCTATCGCATCGAACAATCACAAATGCGGATTGGGGAGGAGGGGGGTATCAGAAACACTGACCTCCGCGGGGAACACTACAGGCCTGTGCTTATCAGACCATAGGGATCTAGACCCATGTAAACAATTTCAAAGGGAAGGCTAGATTGTTGCTAACAGCCCTGTTACTCGCTAGCGTCCACACACCAAATAAATTTACACATACACGCAGTGCTAGCTTTTCCTCCTGCATCTTCTTTGAGGCAATTGCGGCTTTCAAACAGGATCTATAAAAGATGAAACAACCTTTGCACCCATCTCCCTCTGATGTTGGGAGACATACCTGCAGCCAGGGTTATTAGTTAGTGCATGTATTGATATGCGGCAGGGGCCTGGTGCAGCGTGTTGGCGGACTCAAACCAAAGCGCGCCTCTCCCACGCCTCTTCCCTTTGGACAAACGTGCTCTCTGGCCTTATGCTAGCACCGTTGTGTGGGATATGTACGTCTAATTGGACCATGGGAGAACAAGCTGAGAAGGAGGATGAGAAGGAGTTTTGTATCCAAACTGCATAGGTCCAGTTGTAGAATTCAAAAACATTTAATTAGTTAATGCCTTGGTTTTCAATCAGTGTTTCTTGGGGAATACTAGTGTGCTTTGAGAGATTGCCAAGTGTTCCTTGAAAAAACAGGACTGAAATTTGAGTAAACTCTTTCACACTCTAAATGAAACAAAAAAGACTGCTATCACAAGATCTTAAGAACCAGACCATTATGTACACCTATTTATATATAATTGGATTTAATTTAAATTAAGTTTACATTAACTCTTGTGAGCTTTAAATGATAATCAAATGTTGTTACCTCAGCAAAAACACACCTGGAGTTGTGTTTTGTTTCATTCACATGTTTGAGTAACCCTTTATTGTTAGTCTGTCTACATCTCCAAAGCTTAAAATGCTCTGTTCCACCTTGTGATGTCATGTAGTGGTAGTTTTCAAACTAAATGCTACCATTTAGGTTTTATTCAGTAGAGACTAGCTATTCCAGGGCTGAAATTATCCAAATGTGACGGTGGATGGAGTTTAAAAACACAGTGTAGCACTTCCTGTATTACCACCATAGACTGTATATATCTAAATGGATATAGCTAACGCTCTAGCTGCTGCGTTTCAAATAGGAAGTACACATGCGGGCTCTTCCAGCTCCTACTGACCCTGGCTCCCATTGACTTACATTGGAATATTGTCACCCCTCTCTCTGTAACTGCTGTAGTAAGCCTCGCCATCTTGGTCTTAAAATGTTAGTATTAACCTGCTCTACATGATCCTGTTTTTTTTCCGCTATCGTGCCCATTAAAAAAATCCTATTCATAACATAGAACCTGGCTCCAAATTTGCCCCTGTAACCATATAGGCATCTCGAGCTTCATTTGAGCGGAGCCAAACGCTATGGGTGACGTCTCACTTAGTCCACTTCTTTGTACAGTCTATGATTACCACATGACATCACAAGGTGGAACAGAGTGTTTTCAGTTTGAGAGAATAACTCAATATGGGTCAGTTAGTCCAGGAGTTGTCCATGATAGCAGTGTTAGAGGTAGTCATCTGGACACTGTTTTTGAAATCAAGATGTGCCGAATGTCATCCAAAAGTCATTATCAGTCTGAAGGTACTGCCTTAAGCTAAATAAGTTTTAGTTTTAATGGATGGTTTGCCATGGCATCTTTTCAACAAAAACGTGTGCCATCACTCAAAGTAGGTTGAAAAACACTGAGTTAAAGCAAGTGTTTGAAGGGAAACATTTGTAAAGTCACAAGCAGCTATAATAAATTTAGTCCAAAGTATGCCACTGTGCATTTATCATAACAAATACAACAACATTTAGCCAGAGTTCATTTTAAAGGTGCACTGAGCAACTTTTCTGGTTGAGGGTCCACTACCTGCTTGTCTCCATAGGGATGTTATTGCTTTCCCTGGAATGTTCCATGGCATGACATTAAAATATCCATCTAGCATTTATTCAATACAAATCTTTTTATTGCTCAAAAATACATTAATTCCTGTGAGTAGGTGCTGAATTGTAATGTAGCGTAGTCCTGTAACCTGCTTGTCTCCCTTGCGATAAATAGGTTTAATCTAAACTGTGGAACATTCTAAACAAAGCAATAACATCTCCATGGAGACAAGCAGGTAGCGGACCCTCCATTAGAAATGTTACTCAGTGTGGCCTGGCTATTCAAATCTCAATTAAATTCATTTTTCGCAACACTATGTCTAATAAAAACACCTTTAGTCTTTACTTACCCTGTTGATTTACTTATCAATACAGCATAAGCGCCTACAGCGGTGATTTGTGTGCCATCTACTGCTTTTCATCAACATGTCCTGCATTATGTTATATTATACCTGTGATGTTGATTCACTGCACAGAACAGAATCTAAAATAAACCACAGCTTGCGTATTCATTTCTGTTAATATGCACGCCTTCCCCGTGGGTGTATGCGTCAATAACACTTTATAAGTTCTTCTAAAACATCCATAATAATGCGTGATCTACTTCAAAGTTGTTGTTTTGGTCCAATCAGGGCTTCTGCTGCTGTTTCTGCGTGGTGTTTAGCAGCGCGAGTGAGAATCCTAACAATCTTAGTTAATAGGTGACTGGATCTGTCACTGCGTCCTGTAAATAAGGGTAATTATGTACTCTTGTTTTCTTCAAAGTGTACAGACGCTTCGCTCGCATTCACTGATGTAGCTTTCAGTAATACAGTGGATAGCGGTGTAGTCAAATGAGGCCCACAAGAACAGCTGTAAACACCTAAGAGACGGTACACAGATGACAAGTATAAGTTTGTGTTCCTGCTGGGTAGAATTTATCCTATTAAGGTTTATTTATTCTTGCCTCCATTCAAGCCTTTTAATATTTAAAGGTGGATAGATAGTGCTGTGGTATTTTTAGTGCAGGAACGGTTGGAACAGACGTAGACTTAGACAAACTTTATTGATCCACAAGGGAAATTATTTGGACTCAGTAGGTCACACATCAATCAATCAAATATAATAACAATATAAATGGTAATAATACATTCAAAATAAGAAGCAATAATAGTTCTACATCCTGTATTACTGTAGGTTCTTTCATGTTACCTTCTGCTGTCCATATACTAGTAAGTGTTCTACCAATACATATACTCCAAATATTTAGTTATCAGTCAAACTTTGCAAGTGTGAAATGGGGCTTGGGAGAGACATTTTGGCAAAGGATTTGAGCTGCTAAATGATCTCAGAACACTACAATATAAGGCTTGCACTGTGCTCAGTTTATGTACTGCAGCCTAAACCACTGGCACTAGAAAATTCAGCTCTCTAATGTGATCCCTGCTTAAGGCCCATAGTTGCTTCAAGAATAAGCAGTATAATGAATAATATTACTGCTACTAATGCTCAGTGACCATTTCAACATGCATGTTTTCAAGAAAATTTGATTCAGTTTTCAATTTTTTTCTCCTTATTGGTCTAAAAAACATAAACTTTACTGGTACAATAAACTAAAACATGCATGTATCTGTGTTTAAAATGTACTTGAATGAGGCTTCACAGCAGTAAGTTTAGAAACAGCTGTCTTAACACATAGCTTTATATTCACTTTACATTGACTTCATTTGTCCTGTAAGACAAAATACATTTTGGCCATGGCCGAGTTGATGGGGAGAGCATCTATGCGCGGTCTATTTTTAAGTCATACATTGACTGACAACTTCTCCTACGGCAGGTTTTAAAAGAGCAGTGCAGGCTGAGGGGCTGCATGTGTAGCTATTGATTAATGGTCAGAAAAGCATGAAACATTTAGAAAACAGTGAGATGAAGTACGATCAGAAACACCAGCTCCCCCCAGGACTTTTATAGACCCATTTGCCTTTATCATATCAAATATTCTCATATGCTTTACCTTGAGGGAGGCCGATAAGTAATCCATTGTTAACAAGTATATGTGCTGGAAGTCTATGCTCTCCGCCCGAAGGCTCCCTCAAATAGAATCCATGTGGGGTCAAAGGTCACATAAGTGGATATGACTTTTGGATGAAGATGACCTCAGTGGACTGTCCGGGGAATTGTTTTGTTTTGTTCAGGCTGTTTTGGGCCATTTATATTCATCTTTGTTTAATTTGGACACTCTTTCAAAAGCCACAAATTCACATTTTGTTTGTAGAGCCCAAATTTGGAGAATGTTTATTTATTAGTTTATTTACTGTATGATTGTGACTGCAAAATCAATAGATTTAAATGTGTGATTTTTGAAAGTCATGATTACACCGAACCTGACAGACTTTTTTTCTGAACAATTCTTTATGTCGCCTAACTATTTATTTTATGCCATATAATATAATCCTCTTATTTAAGCATTTGTCATTATTAACACAGCAGCTGAATATTCCTTATGTAAACAGAAAGTCCATGAGACATTTTTTCCTTCGTAAGAAGAAATCTGAACCCAGTCGTTGAGGTTTGACCTTTGACCTTAAAAAATCTGGGTCAGACATGATACTGTTAAGTGCATAATGTGTTAATCCTTTTAACGCTCCTCAGCAGAACATAAGAAATTCTTTCCTTACAATTGGCTGTGGACCCATGTTAGAAGTGAGTATAGTTAACACAAATCAAAAGATCAACATTAGATAAACTAGCAAAATGTGTCTATGCTTATTCTTTGGTATATTTTTTTCATGCACAGAAGATCTGAGCAATATAACGTCTGCAAGAAAACTATTTTGAAAGTATGTAAGATTAGAATGTTGTATATATTTAAACAAAAATGGCACAAATTTGCAAAATAAGAAAAAGAATAAAACAAAAGTCTGCAGTGTACTTTCAAAAAAAAAAAGAAAATTCTGCACATGTGTGTTTAATTTGACAAGCTTTTGTTCAATACTTCAGTCAACTACAATCATGTTTAAGCGCATTTCTGATTTACAAAAAAACAAATTATAGTCACTAGAGAACTCTGGCTGCCCCATATGCACAAATATAGTTTTGGTTTGACTAGACTTTTTACATGTCTTGTCAGAGCCTTTAGAACCTAGACAACTGCAACGCTCCGCAAATGAAAACATCAGTGTTACACCTGCTTTGGCTCTTTGTTTTTGGGTGAACATGCATTAAAGTGGTGGTATGTGAAGTGGAGACATGACTGCAACATGAGCTAACTAGACCCAGAACGGTTTGAGCTGACTCTGTTGGTCTGCAGTGATGGCCTAAGCTCACATCTGGTCCTGTTTCCTAACTTGGTCATATTTGCATTTGCACACATAAGACACCGTAAAAAGTCAATTACAATAGAAAATGATCTGTGAATGTTTTAAAATAAATAAAATAAATATGATCGTTAAAATATACTAAAAACAAAAAAGTTGTGTTCCTCAGCAAGCATGGCAAACATATGCAGCCCACGTACCACTGTGTGAGACACTGCCCTTTAACTCAAATGTAGAAAATATTTGGATCAGTGCTGTGCTGTTTTACAGTAACTGTCAAACTTTTTGTAACGTCTTATTAAAAATTGAAACAAGCTAATGAAATTTATTTTTGTTTTGTTTTATGTAGAAACTATAAAATACATTCAGTTATAATTTACTTTTAATAATTTACTCATGGCATGTCCCAGCTATTTCAATTAGTTGTGTAGATACATTTTCAGTAAATAAGGTCTGGGCCTGGGTGTGCGTGCAGAGGGAACAGACATCCCGGGCTGGAAGTAAAACTGCCTTTTTCTTGAGATATTGATCACATTAATATGCAATGATTATTTTCTCAGGCTGAATTTGTTGTCTAAATAGCGGTTTGAAGTGGTGTAATTAAAAAACACTTTGAGGAAAGATGCACTAAATAGTTTTGACATTTTAAGAAACATATTTTTGAAAACAGCTCTATGTGAAGTGTTTGTTAGTTCGGCACTTCAATGGGGACATTTCAAAATGAATTATAGTTTCGAGATGCTGCCTGGATGTTCGGTTTGCGCTACTGTATATCCTAAATAAAAAATTTAATTGCTAATCTATGTATTACTGTTCAAGGAAATCATTACTTCAGGCTATTTGTGCAATCCTTCAGTCGTCCAGGTAGTTTTTTTGTCCAGTTTGGTCCAGTTTTCAGAATTAAATTTTTCTTTTGTTACTGCTTCAGGCTATTAGTTAACAAAAAAAATATAATATTATTTTTTGTGGATTCAAAGCACTGTTTCAGCACAAACGTTTAGCAATTGTACAGCAACAGTGAACACTTTCTGTTTGTTTTCTATAATGTTTAAAAATATATGAAATGATAGTTGATTATGTGAGACATTTGTAGAGTAAGTACAGGGGATTGGATGGTGTTTGCTCAGTGTCAGTAGTCAGGGACACAGCTGAAGTGAAAAATACTTAAATGAATCCATTACTCCAACAGATCACTTACACTTCTTTGCTGCTTATTTTCACTGTTGTTTGACCGACTGTAACTACTGCTCTGACTGCCTCTGAATGCCACATGACACTCTTCACCTCGAAAGTATCAGCCAAACTGGGAAGAAATTCCTTTACTGAAGCTGTAAGACATACCCAAAACAAAAGTAAAAGGTAGAGTATAACGTGCAATGATTATGAAATAAATAAATAAATAAATAAATAAATACATAAATAAATAAATTTGTATAAGTTTCCTTAGTTTCTCATATTTTTGCAATTTATGCTTATTTTCAAGTTTGCAGTTAGCCACAGTATTTTTTAGACTGGAGTAATACAATTATTCTATCCATATCTTGGTTCTGATCTGTAGACCCTTGTGGCTAAAGTACTATAGTAGCCAACTAAAAATCAAGTCTCCTGCTATTGCTATTGCTATTACTGTTACTGTTGCTATTACTGTTACTATTGCTACAACAACTATTATCCAAACATGATATGAAATAGTGCTATGAAGATGTATGCCCATATTTATATTAAAAATAAAATAAAAAGTCTGGTTACTTTGCCCCCGTGTGTGTGCAGGGAATTATTATTATTATTATTATTATTATTATTATTATTATTATTATTATTATTATATACATTTTAGACCTAAAATTTTCAGCTATAATTAAAATTGTTTTCTAGTTTGGCCAAAATATTCATCATTACTCCAAATCTGATGGGGCAGTAAGCGGTGACTGTATTTTGATTTGATATCATCGCACTACAAAAACACAGACCAAAACAAAACAATAATCAACGTAACATAAACAGTGAACTCCTTGATTTTCTTTGTTGAATTTTTTTTTTTTTTTTGCTAGAAATGTTTTGACCTTGACTTTACATGTTAGTTTGAATATGGCTTTGCACTGATACACTTATGAGCATTAGCTGACAAAGCTGGGCAGATCCTAGCCCAAACAAACCAGGATGAAAGCTTCTTTGATGAGGGGGGTGGACGGAGTGACTTCAACACTTGGACTCAATTGTTCACAGCTGAGGTTTCTCTGGGTGGTTTCACTTCAAGCTCCAACCAGAAGTGCCAGAACAGAATTCAAGTCCCGATTTTAAACCACAGCCTCACCAATATTGAAAAGTATAGCCTTGTGTTGTACTGATAGTGTTGCAGTGATAAAGTACATACAATATAATTACATTTAAGATTTTTCTTAAAGGTGCACTGTGTAACTTTTCCGGTGGAGGGCCCGTTAATTATTTTTCTCCATGGATATGCTATTGCTTTGTCAAAAATGTTTCACAGTATAGTATTAAACCTTTCCATCTTCATGGACTTCACAGGTCAGATCTGTACAGAGGCAACTCCACTCATAGTCAGAATGGCTGTTTTTCATTGTATTTTTGAGCTATAAAACCACCTGTAATTTAATAAATGTAAGATAGAGCTGTTTAATGTGATACTGTGGAACATTCAGGCAGAGGGATAACATATCCGTAGAAACAACAAGCAGGTGACGGACGCTAAAGGAAAAAGTTACTTAGTTCACCTTTAAATTTTGGTGACCTTTATCATTTTACTTTCTGGTTTGACATTGACACCAAATATATATCATACGTAGAAGTAATTCCATAACTATTACCTAGCAACCTTAATGTTAACAATGGCCAAAAATTGCAAAATATGATTAGACTAATACAAATGAATGATAATTTAACTGTTAGACAAAAGCCTTACTTGCACATAAATTGCCAGTGCTGGAATTTTTGTGTGTGTGTGTTCATATTCCATTTTAGAACTGTAGTTTTGTACTTTTACACTCAACCGTAACTGACCTAAAACTATGATAAATATCCAATATACCGAACCAAGTAAAAATCTGAAAAACAAGAGAGGGCGTCATACGCACTTTAAATATTCGTCCAAAAATCTGACTGAAACTGGGTCTTATAGCTGAGCACACATTCCAGCTGTGTGTGACGTTTCAAAGAGGATTATGAGAATGAAATGTGATAAAAGTATTTCCACGTGACCTGGGAGCACTTGACCTGAGCACAGAGTCAGAACATGGTGACGAGCATTGACTGGACTGGACTAGTGTGAACAAACCAAGAGTTACACTTTGTTTTTTATTGAAAGTAAATACTAAATATATCTACAGATCTGTTCATAGTATATCCTGTAAACCAGTCAATTTGGAGTGTAGAAACTGTATTGACTGTCAGAAGAACAATAAATATTTCAATAAAAAAGAGTGAAATATCATTCAATTATTGATATTAAATACTGCAGTAAATTATTTAGTCATTAAGTTAAATTATTGTTATCTAAACAGGTGTGTACTTCTTTGTTCACTTATGAAAGAAATACTCCAGAGGGAAATAATATTGTTAAATATATAGAAAATTAAAGTAACTAATTTAGAACAATATAGCCTTTGCGTAGGATCACATCCCTGTAAATATGCAAGTGACCCATCAGCAGCTTCCACACCTTCTCAAATTTGGTTCAGTCTAAACCCAAAATGAACATGTACTCTTTCTTATTGAGAATCAGACATCTTCATATTGATATATTATTTTAATGCACCAGTAATATTTGTAAATGAATGGATTTAAATGAACGTAAGGCTTTGGAAAACATGTTTCCACCAGTCGTAGCTACATCATGGTTTGGTTTAAAAGGGCAGGTCAAAAATTCAAACATACATAACAATGAACCCAGACATAACTTTTACTTCTCTTCAAAACTCCCTCCAACTATGAATAAATGTGAGTGCGCTTGTAAGTTGTGGCCAACATAAATAGTTTTATGAGGCTGAACATGTTGACAAAGCAGGCATGGCTCATTGGGGCTTGATGGATGGCTGTGTGTGCTGTGCTAATTATTAGTACACATAAAAGGATGCTGTTATTTCCAGGACCGGCCCGGCAGCAGCAGGCCCCAACCGAGGGGTCACCATCAGTCTGCGACTATATCACTCAATCTTGATGTATGAGCAAAGAGGTACAAATTAAACGGGCTTGGACCTTCTGGGGGTACTGCACTCAACAGGATGCCATTTGGGCTAATTCCTGCATGGGGTCCAGACAATAGGCCACTATACCACATGTGTAATTACTGCGTGTACACACATCTGGAATTAAGCTCTCTGTGGAAGTTAATATACTGAAAAGAAGGATTTGCGATTTAGTATGAGCCGCTACAGTAAGTGGAAGGATTTGTGTGTGAATAGTGAAAGTCCAAATACGAGTGGAGATATTTTAACTCAAATATTTTACAAAAGTTTTTTTTTTTTTCTTTATTATTATATTATTGGTTGTTGATTATTATTAGATGTACATGATAGTGTCTATAATATTGTAGTTGCAAGCGCAGTATTAGTAGATTCTCGAGTAGTGGAAACACCGTTGTATTATCAACAGATGCAGCTGTAGTAGTCTAAAGTCATGTTAGTAAAGTATTGCAGTATACCATCTATATTTCTACTTTTTCACTTGAGAAAGTAATTTTGTGTACTTCAACTTAACACCACACTAAAGTAATAAGAGAACGTTGATCATCACAACTCATTAGATATTTAAACAAGTCAGACTTAAATTCCAGCCATCTTTCCTATAGTAGTGCAGTGTAGCTGTGGTGGTGGTGCCATTTTCTGGTCTTGGTTTTTCTGGTTGACGTGACGAGTTGTTCGGGCTACACAGCGATAGAGATTTATTATTAGCGACCCAGAGCTTGAGACTCACATAAGATGCACATAATGGAAAATACTCCTCAGTTATAATCACCATGTCAGTGAAACATGTCCTTCCTGAGATGTTCGGTTACATTCAGAACTGAATATTTAGTATAAATGTGAAAACAACGGCACTAAAATACTGATAGGTCAAGTATTCGGAAACTCAAGTACAAATATTTATAACTTTATTGATAGTTTACTTGTACAAGATGTACATTCATATTTTGTGACTCAAAAGGGGAAAACAAATGATACAATGGTTCATGTTTAGGCATGCTTGCAGATGAAATGGTCATTACTTTGATATGGGTACAACGAATTCCATGGAGTATTGTTCAATTCAACCGTCCCTGAAATGTTTGTAAACGTGGACACGCTACATTATAGGCCGACAATGCACTACAGCCACACCTCCTAATTTAAATTCATCACTTAAAAAAACATACAAAAATAAATGCAAAGCCATGAAAAAAATGTACACTTGTATTTCAACTATTTCATCTTTCATAAACTTTCAGACAAATCAATAAATAAAACACCAATATGTTTAATTTAAATGGAGACATAGAAACAATTCTAAATGGAGGAAGTTGTTTGGACACCGTTTGAGCTCTGCAGACTTTATCGACATGATCAGCGCTGCTCGGACAGCAAAAGAAAATCATTGTCTAATTGAGTTTATCTGGTTTGGAACTATTTAGTAAAGTACACTCTGAATTATTGGAAAAATCAAGAATGACATGTGACATATAACATGCAAGATCATATTGTAAACAACGGTTTGGCTTGGGTTACAGTGCTAATTGTATTTCTAAAAATGTTTCACATACCCTAAATATCTGCAGCATCCGAAAGTGTGCTCAGGTCTTCCTCAACAAGCAACAAAATGTACCTGATGTTCAGAAATCTGATTCAAAAGAGGCTTGGCACCTGGTTTTAGAGCTTTTTTCAGCAAAATATACACTTGGTGTGTTTTGCAAAGAAATCAACACGCCAACAGTGCACGAAAGTAATGATCATCATTGGGTTACCATTATTGAGGATTAACTGCTTTGTTTTTAATTTTTGCTATTTACAGTATTGCACTTAAAACTGCACACCATCGCATTTCAGTTTGACTGATGCATTCCTCAGAATTAGAAAAAGAAACATGTATTTAAACCCTTTATCCAAGTTAACGTCCTTTTTGAGGATCACATGACAATACCAAACCCCACCCCCCTTCAATTAGTAAAGTAGTATCTGCATGTAGTGCCATTGGTAAACAACACCCACATACAAAAGCTGAAGTGCAAAGGCTATCTTCACTTCTTTACCCAGGACACAACACAATTAACAGAGACCAATGCCACGAGGAGGAGTCCTGCCTTTCCCTCTGCCACACACAGAACAAAAAAAGTTGTTGCTTTTTTGAGTCCAGCAGGAGGAAAATCAAACCATAATGAGAGCATTCACTTGTAGCTTTAGCAGAGTGGAGAGCGATGGCAGTGTTAAAAACAGCTTTATGTCGGGCAGGACAGAGGGCAGTACCAGCGGTCCTCCTTTAGCGCTCATGCACTCAGCAGCAGCAGGGAACACAGTGGTTGGAGACAAATATGGCCTTTTTAACACAATTTTCGGTTTTGTATTTAGTGAGTCGGGGTATCTCGGAGAAGTGATGGTGTGTGGACCTGTTTCCCCCATACTCAACCCCTGTGCACTGTCAATATGGCGGCCTGGTTAGCTTTAGTTCTTCAGGTGGGCCGGCCTCAGACAGACATCCACATGTGTTTGTACGGTCCTGGGGATGTGAGCTGTGCCTGGAGTGGACTGAGCCACTGGCCCCGCAGAAGTCCTGCCTGTTGGGCAAAAAGTACAAGGTGATTTCATTGGTATTTCATTACCGTTCTCTACAAGTGGTTTGTTTTGGCAGCTGGTTTTGTGACAATTTTGGCTCCCTCCTTTTATTTTCTTCCTTCTCTGTTCCTCCCCCTTCTCCCCTTGTGTCTGTGTCCTCTCTTTCATGCTCACTCAGTGTTTTTGTTTAGTTTAGTTTTTAGCTGTGAGTGTAGCCCTTCACAGGCCAGTCTGGTGTGAGAGGGGCGTCAGGCGAGCGGAGGAGTGGCCCGCGGCCGTCAGAGTCCCAAAGCCTCCGTGTGTTTCCTTGCCTTGAGTCGCAGGTCTGCGATACTGGAGTTTTTGCTGTTGCTTTTGGCTGCTGCTGCCACCGCCGCTGCTGCAGAGGCCGAGTCAGCGAGAGAGGCGATTGGTAGTCCGAAGGGAGGGGGTGGGAACATCAGGTAGGGGGCGTGTGCTGCCAGGTGAGGGTGCAGGTGGGGGTGTGAGTGTGTGACTCCATCCAGCTGCAGTTGCGCCTGGACCTGCAGATATACACACATAGTGAGAGCTCGGCCTCTGCCTTGAGCCAGAGCAGAGTTTAGGTTTCACATGTGACACTATTACCTCGACCCTCACGCTCTACCCCCTCTGAGCTGGGGCCTACTCACTGTTTTCTAACCAAACAGATCAGGCTGCACTCACAACTCTAGCCCTTTTTATGTCAACCATTCGAAAACTGAATCATAGATTTCTCACACACTCCACATCCAGTTTCAGCGCTTACATTCTTTTAAAATCCATTGCAGATTTGTTTAATTCTGACTGAAGTCATACCCTTGAAAATACGCAGTCTTGTTATTCTGATTATGTATTCAGTTGCATAAATAAACTGTTTTGCTCTACAAAGACATTTAATATTTGGAGTTAAAAATATTAATTCAGACATATCCCTGAATCAAGTGGAAAGGGCTGTAAGAAGCATAGATCAGTTTTTACAACCTTGTCAGCTATTTTATGAGCATTTTCTCCATTCAGACAGAGAACTAGAGTCCATCAGCGTTTCTTGAGCTAATAAACACAGCATATTGTCTAATCTAAATATTATTTTTTCAGGTGGCTTAGTTTGAACCAAAAATATTACTTTCAAGTGAAATGGAAAATTACATAGAAACCACAAATTGCTGTTGTTTAGTTCTGCATCCAAACTTGCCCCTCCAGCACAGAATCAGGTAACTAAATACAGCTGTCGTCTCTGTGTGCATGCGATATTAAAATGCAAACTGCACTGCATGGAAAACTAAATTAACTTTGTGAAACTTGATTTGGAGTGTAATTTTAATCTAGTCCGAAAGTGATCTGCTCTTGACTAAACAGGTGGTGGACATTTGCCAAATTACTGCTTCAGATTTCTTTATTTTGTCCTCACACACACACGCACACACACACACCCACACACACACACACACATACACACACACACTCTGCTAGTGCATATTTAATGCTTTGCTGGAGTATGTTTGACAGCAAAGGCAGTCACAAAAGGGCATTTTCAACATTTAGCTCATTGAGATGCAAGTCATACCCCACACCAATCCCCTTCCATTTTTTCCATTCACTGGCCTTATATTTCTAACATTGCATTCTACCACTGCAGCATGTCTGTATGCAGGCCTCCTCCCCTGCCAGAGCCGCTCAATGCCAATATGCATCAGGGCCCACTCCATTCTGCGCTTTCATCATCTCTTTTATGTGCTCGTGCCTGCCGCTCCATTGGCTTAATTAGGCCATTGCTTTTCACAGGGGTCAAGCAAGCAACACTGTGTGCAGGATGTGAAAAAGCATACATCACTAGATCAAATGTCCGGCCATCTCCCTCTCCTGCCCAAACACTCGCCACTGCCTGATCTGACCTCAATCATGAACGAAGCAGGTGAAAAGTGTAATAAGGTTTGCCATAGTCTCAGTACCACAATCTGAATAGCAAATATGTTAATAATATGAACAAAAAGGCCCAGATTGATTAGCCATGGACAATGCTACAACACCTGGCCAAAGTTAGCAAAGGGTAGCGGAAACATGAATTAGAGGAAATTGATTATCATAATAGCAAGCCAAGGAGTACATCAGGAATCTGTCTACCAAAAATAGTCTTAAATCCCAGTGCAAAACTATAATTATATGAACAATGTTTCGCCTTGATTTCAGAATAATTTTAGACATTTATTACATTACATGAATAAGATATTAATTCCCAGTTGGTTTATTTTCACTCTTCATTACAGTCTTTTGTCACTATATTTCTGTGAGAGATAAATAGTTAAACATTTTGGTCAGAACAGCTTTTGAGCAGCCACATAACTGTAAGTAAACGGTAAAAATAGCAGCTCTAGTTTGACATTTCGCACATACTATTTTTTGTTTCAGTTTTCAACATTTACACTTGCTGAGTTATCATTTTCCCCACAAAGGCCACACATTCACCAGTGCATTTTAGACTGTACAATGTGCAGTAATCCTCTCTATAATGATCTCAATGACTGTATGTTTTAGGTGTCAGAGGCGTGTCACATTGGAGCAATAAAGGAACATGGCCTACCTGTTGGAAGGGCATCCGAAGGGCACCCATATTGACATAAGGTGCCACCCTGCAGGCGTCTAGGTGGCTGCCACTGCCCAAAATAACACCTGGGGAGAAGGGAAAGATGTCTGTCAGACAGCCAGACAGTTGTTGTTATGTGAGATGAGGAGGTCACAATTTTCAACACATATTTGAAAAAAACGGTCAAGTAGGCTACTGTCAGAATTTGAAAACTGAAATAGGCCTAAAAATGACAAATCTAATAATAAACTGACTTTATACGTGCAAGAAAGAAGAAGGAAGTGACATTTACCTTTGTGCATCTGATTCTCTTGTTTTCGACATTTTGCTCTTCTGTTCTGAAACCAAACCTAGCAAAGTCAAAAAATAAATAATTTTAGTCTTAATAATGACAAGTAAAAACCCATTAATTGTTTTATTTGTCAGATATAGAGCAGTAGCTGGTAGAAATGTTATGAGCCAATTTTTTTTCTCATATATTATTTGAATGAATTATCTACCAATTGAAACTGAATTGTTCAGAACTGTGAATGACTGAATTCAAAATAAGTTATTATTTAAAAAAATAAAATAAATAAAAACTAACCGAAATTATTTACATATGCTATTTAATCATAATAGTAATAATGCTATAACGGCATCAAAACACCATAGAAATCGTGGCCATTAATTGGACAATTATATCTCAGCGATAACCTCCCTTTCCTTTCTTAACCAAGCTTCAGTTTGTTGCGCGTCTTTGAACTTGCTCCTCCACTCCTCTGCTGCAGGCTAGGGCCCTATTGTTAATCATCATCAACCTAATTTGCGTCGGTGAATAACATTATCTCCCCTCCCCTTCGACCCTGCAATGATTGTCGTGTACAGATGCAGAATTAGCGGCGACTTGGACCACAAAGGGCGCCTGCTGTTGACGGTGCTGACGATAATGACGACTCGAGGTGATGCCATAAATCCATATTTAACTGTGAGGGGCACGTGCGACCGTAAACGTTTTTTACTTATTCTAATTATCACGTAGGAGGTTTTGATTAGAGTCCTGTCTATCAAAACATCAGCTAGCCCCGACCTGGACGAAGAAACTGGGAGAGATACCCGTACGGGCCTTCTATACATTACACAGAGGCTTCTATGCATTACGCACAGGCTACAACAAGCAAAATAAACAAATAAATAAATAAAAAATACAAATAAAATAAAATACAAATCTTAGCATATGTATTAAATTTTCATTTCATTTTAAATCTTGGGAAAATATTGAGAATTAGTGTTTTGTTGATTATTGGCGTATTGTTTGTGGTGCGGCTGTGACAATAGGCTATATAACATGTTAAATTATTATTATTATTATTATTATTATTATTATTATTATTCACTAACGACTGTTTAAACAATATTACGAGACGTGTCATTGGCAGGTGATTTTACATAGACGGTAACCATTCACATAAATCAGGTCTGTATTAGCCGGACCCGGATCAATTCCAATTACGCGCCAGTATGTTAAGCAAAGTGAACTACACTGGTTCAGACAGTTATTTCTTCATTAAGGGCCACTCAATGATGCGCTTCACAAATACCCTAATCTCATTTCCTTTTTGATTTTTTATTAGAGACAGTGAATAATGACATTTAATTTAGCAGTGCGCCAGAAACCCAGTGATATTAGTCCTAACCAAATTACTGCCTGCTCCTCACCAAGCTCTCATAACTTTCAATTAGATTCATTGACAGCTGCTCCGAGCGCGTGGTTTACAGCCTGCTACAATAACTCGTATAGGCTACCATTCTGTAAAACAAAACAAAAACACACACTAGAACCCTTTCCACGCTCTGCCGTTAAGTGCCCTCTTTCTTTACAAGAACGCGGCAGACTTTTACGCGGACACTTTACACACTTGTTAAGCCTTTATGCCCTCTGTTAACGCCACCTAACACAGCCTACTGAACCTAATATACACGCTTTAAACTAAATTTTGTATAATTGTCACGCGTATCCAAAGTGCACCCTGACAATACAGTGTGCTCCACGTGTCAATCGCTGTGACCATGAAGCGCAATATGATGGCTTTTATTCATCCTATTATGGCCGAACAGCAGCAGAGTTGGTTCGCAATTGAGTTATTTCTAATGCGTTTTTATGGAGACACTACATCAAGCCAATGGCAGATATTACAAAGAGAATGAGAAGGGATACGAGTTGACATAAGAGCGCGTCCCCTCCAGCAGCTTTTCGGGCTCTTCATTCATTTTCATCAACGGGTGGCAGTCTGGCCCCTAAGGCTGCTGATGAAGGGAGTGGGTAGGCCTATAAACTCCAATAGGCAATAGCCGGTAGACAAACTTTACTTTATTTTATATCATATTACAAATATGACTAAATATTAATAGGATATAAAGAAATTTACTAAAACGTTTAAATATTTATATTTTGTTTTATTAAAAGGGAAATATTCTTATGCAATAAATTGTGCGTTACGTGTGTTTGTTTTCAACAATTAGGGTATGAAATAGGTCTATTTATTTTTAAAGAGTGTATCATTGTTTTATTTGATCTTAAACTTCTTAAATTTGCCAACATAGGCATGATAAAGAATTGCTTAACACTGAAACGCCTTTCTGAAGTATGTGAGAGTAAGTGGACAGCACTGACCTGGACCCTGGCCTCGGAGAGCCCCAGCCTCTGGCTCAGCTCCTCTCTCATAAACGCGTCCGGGTAGTGCGTCTCATCAAAGAGCCGCTCCAGCTCGTTCAGCTGCTCCAAAGTGAAGTTTGTTCGGCTTCTCCGCTGCTTCAGCTTGCCTTGTGCGTCCTCGTCCTCCGACTTTACGTCTTCCTTTTTCTCCTTACACTCGTATATCCCTGTTAGGGTGCGCGTGTTGAAAGGAAAACAGAGTGCGTGTTAAACACAGAAATGTTATAAACAAACTCACAAACCCAGTGAACACTTCTGGTCTGTATATTGGGCCCTCATTGGGGCCTGGCATTTGGCAACACATAACAGTGTACACCGGCTACACATTGGCTACTCCAACAGGCCTGTGTTTCTGACAACAGCCTGCCCCATGCAGTCGGTGTAATGTCAGTGCCATAAGTGGAGGAGATCAGTCAAAGCAAAGCATGCTACATTTACAGAGTGAAATCCACACAAACAGACCGGGCCTAATTACTCTGCTGCTGCAGTGGCTTATTTTAGGCTACAAGAAAAGACTGGAAAGACATATAATGTATTTTTAGCTTTTACATCAAAGCCCACTTAATTTACGCGCAGAGCCGCCACCGCAGGCTTTGCTGTAAGTTATATGATTTTGATGTGCATATGGTGGGCTCTTATCTGTGTTTATTCTTAGTAACACACTGACAACTGACGCAATTACAGCCATGTGCGCAGTTTCTACATGGTGAACATTATAAACACTCAACATTTTAAAACGGCTTATACAAGTTGCGTACACAATAGGTCAGAGTTTTTACACTTGCAGAGCATGAAATATCTTTCATCTTCAATTGTTTTTGCAGAAAATAATTGGCATGTAATGGCCTAATGTTTCTTGGAGTATTAGTATTTAAGAAATTAATAGTGCCAATTTACGCAGCATTTATCTCTGGACTACCTTTTCAGTTTCTTTCTGTGTTGCATTATTTAGGTAGCCTGACAGTGCTCCCTTGGCTGCAAAATATTTTAGCATTAGCTTAGAGCAGCACATATGAAACTAAATATCTTATATAAAATAAAATCTGAAATATATTGAAACATAATCATTGACATAAGCATCAAACAATATAAATATAGCCTATGTTTAATTATTTGCTTAAGAACCTAAGACTTTTTATTCCATTCACACTAATCAAAACAGTTAAACGATAGATTTTTAATCTGATATTTTATGTGGATAGTAGCATTTTGTGTTCTCATTTCTGTGCGTAAAAGTTTAAATAAAAAGTCGTTGCGCGCAGAGTAAATGGTTTAATGTTTGACGGAGCGTGGGTCGAGCGCGCACACAATATCTTAGGATTGTCTTACCCTCAGTCGCCCTGGAAACATTAAAGTCCTTGAGTTTCTCTTTCTCCAGCTCAACGTGATCCTTGAACAGATGCACGGGGCAGTGGTTGGTGTCCGTTATGTCCTGCAGGTTGCTGTCCGGGCTGCCCAGCTCCCTCGCCCTCGTCAAGCCGCTCTCCAAAACTTCCCTGTACGTGATACTCTCTTTGGTGCTCTCTTTGCTTTTTTGATCGAATGATTTCGACACGAACGCCGTAAGTTCTTCCATGACGAACACGTCGACTTGTGGCGCGCTTCGGTCGTTGCCTCTTGTCCGCAGCGGTCCTTTCGGGTACACGGGGAAATCCACGGTGAACTTGAATAGAAACACCTCAAGAGCGAATGCGAGTCTCGGTCTGCGTCTTGAGCAGTCTTCGCCGCGTGCCAGGCTGTGCTGCGCGCTGAGCTGCTGGTTTTTTAGGGGAGAGAAAGAAAAGATGGAAGGGGTGGAGAGGAGGTGAGATCACTCCTGCTGTTGTGACTGTGTATTTGAGAGCACACTATTTATACACGGCCACCTCGCAGCCCCCTCCCCTCCGCTTTCTCCTATCTCTGCGTCTTGTGCAATTACAGGCCGCCTCGACTTTGCAGAATTCAACTTTCACCAGTCTTTTTCTTCTTCTTCGTTCCTCAGAAATCAATGATGGAGCTGATGGAGGCGGTTAATTGAATTACGAGGTCATTAAAATGCCTCCACTGTGGCTCGCGCGCTCGTCCTGAGAGAAGCCCGTGCGTCTGTTACCTCTAATTAATTCTGCCCAAATGTAATTAATGCGATTAGAGCCACTATACGCAGCTTTTTTTTATTGTTGCGCTTTCAAGAAAGATTTATAATAACCAGACAACAGCAATATTCACAGAATCTATAGGAAATTAGAAAAGTAAAAACAAAAAATAGCAACTAAGTATGTATTTTAATTTAGAATTTAACTAAATTGTGTGTGACTTTTTTACACACTTAAAACATTAAAATACATAGAATGCATCTAGAAAATAACAGTAAAAACGTGTGTTTACGCTGCGCAAAAATTACATTTTGCATGCAACACAATCCGTGACTGTTGGTAATTTTATAAAGGTGGAAATTAAAAAAAAAAGTGTGTAAAAATAAATAAATAAATAAAATAAAACAGCATATTTCTCTAGTATAGGCCTATATGTAAAATGTGTCATCCACGAACAAATATATTTAAGGACCACTACCCATTATACCTATTATAAAGGGTAACATGCACTACTGTAGCCTATTAGATGACATAAAAGCACAGACTGAATCAAATAATTCATGTTAAGATTCCAAATCAAATGGACTGGTGGTATGACTCCTCCATTTACAACATTTTATTGCTGTAAGTGAGCATCATCAAGAGTGCTATAAGCCCGGCGCGTGAGCACAGGAGGCCGGTGTGAGCGTGTCCCCAGGGTGCTGCCTGCGCCCCGAGCGGCCCACCGCCACCGCTGCTGCCGCTGCGCGCTGAACGCCTCATATCTCAGCGCTTTAATGACTCGCTCTGATGTCGCTCCATTTATCAACGAGGCCCTGCCGCACGCACGCACCACGCACGCTCACAGACAGACGCGCCTTGTGCCGTGAACTGCTCCTTTTGTCGCTTAATGGACGCAAATCCGCTTAAAGACACCAAGCTCGCGTGCATCGACGAGACTCAACAATAAGACGCTTACAAACAAATCAGTCTTATTATATCAGATTGAAACATCAAGATCTTCCAAAACATTAGTAATTATTTAATGGATTTTGAACTCACGTGAGTTTTTGGGCTAAGCGTAAATATTGGTGATGTTAGGCTAACGTGTTTTAAAGGGGTGAAATGTAAATTAAATATAGTATAGGCCATACTTAATATATGCAAGTTAATATGCTCGTTTTCGTCAAAAAAAATAAGTGTAGCCTATAATCCATTTGATAGGTTTACTTTGCACATTGAGTCTATTTTCATGTTATTTCACGTGTCCAATCAGCCGATGAAGGAATCGTAAATACAGGAGGGGTGTTTAGCTCTACTCTCTGTCACTTATTGTTCAGCTGGAGAAAAAAAATCTCTTAAAGGGCCCTCAATTTTTTTTCACTTGGCGTTCGTTACGCCACGCCTCCTAATCCTGCTCCACAAATAATGCCTCCCATAATGCATTAATTATGCACAACAGTCACATTACTGAACTGGATTGTGTTATGCTTAATTTTAATTGTATTTCAATGAATACTGTGTGGCATTTTTGCTTAAATAATTGTTAGAGAGTGGGAATTTTTTATTTTATGACATAAAAAACAAACAATTAAGTAAAGTATAACTATAGATACATAGCTTTTTATAGACTATATTCAAATAATTTTATGTATTTTCCCTCATAAAAATATGTTCTAAAAACAAGTAAACTGCGCTTTCTGCTTATGTGCAAAATGTAAAAACTGTGTTGAATAGACTGTCCCCTGAAGTCTAACCACTTGTGTCCACTCTGTCCAGCACAGAGGAATCCCTTCTGTATCTGCATGTGAAGGCTGTGTGGCATTATCAAGACATCAGCGTTCTTAAATGAGCCTGCCCCACCAGAACACGAGCATAGACACAGCACAGAGAGGAACGGGAGGGAGGGGCGGAGGCTGAGAGGTTGTGGGGAGCGCTCTGCAGCAAGGAAAGACCTCTGGAGCGCACTACACATGTACTCATCCAAGTCCTAACATAAGAGTCAAAGTTATATTTTTGAACACTAGACATGTTCCAAATTTTAAAGAGAGGCCATAAATGTACATTAAGCTATTGGACTTTTGCCTGCATTTTTGTTCAGCTGCCAGTACTAAAGATAACTTTGTACCGTGAAAATAATTTCTGATTTATGAATTCATTAAGATATACTTGAGAATGGAAATACTAAATGGACTGTGCAAGACCTTTCTCTACCAATGTATACAAATTTATGGCAGATGAGATTATCTAAATGTTATACCGGGCCCTTAAATATATGTTTATATATGATTCAAAAATGTATCTCAAAAAACAAGCATCCGTTCTATGTAAGCTTATAATAACATTTCTATAAAGCAAAATAAAGCATATTTTTCCACTATGTTCAAATATCATTGCATAGCACTGTGGGGACCAAGATCCACAGTGAAATGCAATAAAGCCATACACTTGAATTTGATTGTGTGATGCTGCAATGCTGTACAGATGTGATCCAATTGAATTCTTCCAGTGGTAAAAGAAAGTGTGCGTGCAGGGAGCTTTTCTGATAGTTGTGTTAATGAGAATGATTGTGTTTGTTTAGCACAGTCCCCTGGCTTGTCTGCAGGGCTCTGGGATCTCGTGGTTGTTACTGTCTGGTGCCTTCATTTGGGCCCTTTTCTCTTGCGTTGCAGCAGTCCACAGAGACTACAGCCTGCTCTCTCTTTCTAAAATGCATCGTCTGCCATCCAAATGAGGCTTTCGGGGCAAAGGATGAGAAAAAAAAAAAAAATGAAAATACCAGAATGTGTTGAACATTACCTCACACTCAACTGGGATGTTTTGGGAATATGTTTTTTGGATTGTTATTTTTCCTTGTGTATTCTCTAACTGCTGTCTTCCCACAGGGCACCAAGGCCTCCACTTAGGAAAAAAGAAACAAAAAGCATGAAATTGACATTATGCTCCCAAATGCAGAGCAAATTTGCAGGGGAAACCTAGTAACGCTTAGAAAATCAAACACTCTTAATGCAATTCGCTCTTCCCTTATTAATTACCATGTTAACACAACTTCATTTTACTGAGGACAAAGAAAATATAAGCATTTTACCAGTCCCCTTATAGGCACTACATGCATTCTTACTTATGGATGTGTCCCCCGGGGGAGATGCAACAATTTACACAAATCAATAGTGTTCAAATAATTCATGACTGATCACATGGTATTTTAGCTCCCTATACTGGCAGTAGAAACTCGTGTTTTGCTTGGCTCCCAGAGGGCAACATGAAAGAGCAGGCGAAGAGGCGGAGAGAATTGGGAATGGAACTGGAAAAAGGAGCGCATGAGGATAATAGGAGGACATTGATCATTTGGCGCTCCAGAAGACGAACGAAACCTGCGCGTACAAGCTAACAAGATGCATCATTTATACATTATTTAGATGTGTCTGGGCCCATCACGGCGTTCTGTTACATCAGGTTTGCATCAGCGGCTTTGGACGGGACAGCAAGGCCAGACCTGAAATGAAAAATCAGACTTTGCTTTAATTTTCTTTGCAGCAAAAAATACAAAGAAGAAACCACAACTAGCAAAACACTTTTTTGTATTTTGTTCATTTGAAGCATTTGTACTTTTCGGAGTAAAATAAATCCCCATTATAAGATAAGATAAGATAAGATATGCCTTTATTAGTCCCACAGTGGGGAAATTCCAGTGTTGCAACGCACAGTTCAAGAACAGCAGGAAAATGGAACATGCAATAAAACAAGATAATAGATAATAGCTAAAAAAAGAATAATTTAGAAATAGACTTAAAGATAGACTCTAATTTTGTTTTGGTGGAGCAAAAATATAAAATACAAAATATGGTCAGTAGCTGGCCTGTAATATGATATTCTTTATATGCATATACATTTTTCCCAACAAATCATGGATTTTTTTTCCCCTCGAAAATATGCTTTGCTTTCATTTGTTCAAGTTGCATGTATTACAGATTTATAGAGCATTTATAATTAAGTATAGTTATTAGAATATTTTTTCTAGACATTTATTGTTATAGTACAATAACACACTTGAAACTCATCCAACTACTGCATATTACACAGTTCTGTTTTGTCCATTATTGGTTAATATTGAAGTGATGAACATTCTAATTTGGTTAATGAAAGAGACTTTCTTCATCATTCTGACTTCTTAACTCATAAGTAGACAAAATATAATCTGCAAATGTATTATTAATAATTACAGTTACAGCAGTAATAAACACTTATGAATTCAAGTTATTGTTATTGATGATTTATGAGCTCGGATAGATCACTGCAAATGACTGAATTGTAATAACAACAGAATGTAGTATAATTATTAAACTAGTTAAATGCAAAAGTGTTTTCTAATGGTTAATGTGATTCTGAAGTATTGCACTTTAATTTTTTTTCACCCAAACAACGAATATTGTTAGTTCATTTGTTTTGGCATAAGTTTAAAAAGTGCCATCTACTTTACTATGAAGCAGTATCAGAAATTGTTAAATATTATAGTTACTGGTAATTTAATGAACTACTTAAATTTACTGTACTAACACAGACATTTATAATACTGCATTAAATTACTACTAGAGAATTGCCCATTCAAATAAACCACAACTAGAATCAACATCACAAGTTCTGCTTTGTCCATTTAAAGATATTGTGGGTGAATCAGCCTGTAATAGATATTAATTCTGTAAATGTGAAGATGGATCCAGTTCCCTCTTGGCAGAGGAACCAGCCCACAGACATGTTAACAATGTCTTCGGAGACCAATAAGAACCATTTTACAATAAGTGTCTGTTTTAAATGACTGCTTTTGTGTGTTGCTCTGGTCCTGCCACAGTGGGCTATAAGGGGGTCCCTCTGGTGTGGCCATTTGAGTCAGGCTGCCTTTTATAAAGCCGTGTTACACTTTCTCAATCACACAATTAAAGCTTAGAGACAGACTTTTCCACTTGTGCAGAGAGAGAGCAGTGATTTATGTTGTGGCGTTGGAGGCAGAGGGAGTCCTTGATAAATGACTTCATTTCAATTAATTAACAGAGTGGAAGAGTGACAGAGGAGCACAGAAAGACGGAGAGGATGTGAGAGGAAGAGTGGAGAAGGTGAGAGGGAAGGCAAAATGCAAAATAGGATGGCACGTCATAATAACCCATTAGAGAGATAACACGAGATAATAAGTTAGACAAGTAAATAACATATACAGACCTTATATTCTGGATTATTGTGTCCTTATTGTATGTATGTTGTATATATGTATATTTAAGTTCATATTGTTAAATATTTTATTAAGGCAAGTTTATTTGTTGAGGACAATTTGTAATTCATAGTGCTTTACAGAACAAGACAGGTGGATTAAAAGCACATCAAATCAATTATGTCAGTCAGTTCTAAATAATCATATGAATATTTTTAAGTCCAAATAAATTTAATGTCTGTCTCACAAATTATAGTGTAAACTATAGAAAGCGCATCATATGTCTCTAAACAGCTCAGGTGTATTATAATTGTCATTTCTTTTCTTTTTTTAATACTTATGCAACTACCATCTCACTAAACCAAGCATTTAAAAATACAAAGGTGAATCTATTGTCATTCATTGGTCTGGTTACCAAACACCAAATAATATTGTTTATATTTGGTTTGTGGATGACTAGATGAAAAAAGGCCTACAATGTGCATTTTACTTTCAGTTCAAATATATAAAAACATGTGAGCGAGACAAAGAATTAAGTCTAAATTATGTTTTTTTAGTGAATATTGCAATATACCACCAAGACTGTTATTATCGATTTTGTTTTGGATTTAAGTCTAGAACTCTGAAGTGGTAGTCTCTGGACACCTATAATGGGCTGCCAGTTGGTTCCTCTATGGGCCGCTGTAGGCAGAGAACAACTGTCAGTGTCCATCTATCCACCAGGCTCTGCCATCACTCCAGCCTGACGGGTATATGAAGCCTTCTGAAGGCTGTCTGAGAGAACGCACTCATCTAATTATCTCCTAATTTATTTGACACACCTAATGCAGAGGTGCAGCAGTGCAGATGTTGTGCTCAAAAAGCGTCATATTAGATCAAGAATGTAACAAATTCACAGAGCTGATTTATTTTCTTATAATTACATCAGCCTCTCCGCCTCATCCATATGTCTGAGCTTAGATGGACTCGGGCTCCAAAGCGTCACATGACATGAATGGCTAATCAGGAAGTATTAGTGTGTGTTAACAGCCCTGGAGCTGAGAGAAGATTCCCCTTGCGATATTAAAGAGATAACAGCACAGAAGCAAAAGCAAATGGCCCTAAGCCTCCAGCTATGCTCCCCTCCAAAGTTGTTTTCCTGCAAAAATTAGCCGATTGACTAATAGCATAAATGCTGTTAATTACCAGCACCAGTACCCCAAACAGTAGTCTCTGCCTGTAACTAATAAGAAATCAATTAGCTAATGAATTGGTCATTAAGTGAAAAGCTCATCTTGGCCGAGGTATTTTTAATGATTATTTTTTGCCTATGATCCTGGCTAATTGCCGTTGTCATACGGCGCTCTCAGCTTTCAGCATGCCTAATGAAGCTTCATTAGATCATAACTGGCACTCTTGGAAGATTCACGGGCAAACCTGCTTCCCAATTATTTTTAATTGCCAGACATTCTGCACAAACAAGTGCCGCTGCACCTTGTGGAACAGGAGAGCTCGGACGCTGCCTTCATGACTTCATTTGAAGCGATTAGAGCGCAGGGCAGGGTCGCACAGGCGCTGTTGTGGGCTGCAGAATTAAAGAGGCTCTGCTCAAACTGCTGGGATCATTGTAGCGTTTCAGTTTTTCACTTTGATTTGGGACGAGGAGGAAATCTGCTTGGACCAGTTTGTGACGGACCAATGCTGAGCGGTGTTGCCTCTAGAAATATGTTTTGTGTGGAACTGCAAAAGGTATCATTTCAAGATAGGATTAACAATACTTACTTACAATTGAGTTTAATCAGCAAAAAAAGAGAACATTTTGAATTAAGTTTAACATTCTTTTGGACATCTTTGCATTGATCACATTTTAAAACATGATATAATTATATAAATGGATAGAAAAGGAAAAGTTGTTCAACCAAGTCTGCAACACATTAAGTCTGAAAGACGTACAAAGCAACTGCTGTCAAGTTTGGGCTGTACCAAAATCAATTTAAGAGTGGAGAGTGAAACTGTTTCTATCTGGCTAAAAGTCAGTGCATTAAAGTTGGTTATTAGAAAGAAATGGTTTGTATAGAACACAATTTCAGCAGTGAAATGATCAGCTCATGTCTCCTGCAGGTATATGGACTTTGGAGCTCTACATAGAGACTACTGTGCATCCATGTTTCTTCTGGAGTGCTACAATATTGTCCAACTACTGTCATTGATTCATTGTGGTCATTATAGCCCACCCACCAATTACTTAAAGCATGTTCATTGCATTTACAAAAGTGGACACTTAAATATTCATAATTTTTTGCACATGTGACAGAAGCAAAGCCACCACCAGATAGTCCCTTCTGGGCATGAATAATTAAGAATAGACAAAAGCAGTCTGTTACTCTTTGTGTCTCTGTAAACCCCAGTGTAACACAGCCAGTGTGGTGAGCTTTGCAGTAAACTGGATGGAAGATTATTCTCTCAATGGTACTCACACAACAACACATGTTTCCAATCTGAACCTGCACAAATGTCTCCCTCACACTGAAGAGACCGGCAGCCGAAGCTCTGTCAATCCTCCTCATGAGATACAACAGTTTAACTCTCTCTCACTCACACTCACACACACACACACACACACACACACACAAACAGTGGGGCATTGTTGTAATCAGACATAAACGCACAATGTTGTTAACTTATGAGACAAAAATGTGAAAAAGCGAAACAATGAACACATAGTTTGCTCTGAAACTAAATAATACAATGTAGGTGAGACAGGTGATAGTGTTAGGTCCCCAGTATGACAAGAGTGACGAGCTCTCCAGATGTTGATCCATATGTAACAGTAACATCTCAGACAAATTCACCTGGTTATATCTCTAGGATCCCTATTCTTGCATGCTGTACCAGTACTAGCTCTAGACATTGTATTTGCTTGTTGGTTAATACAGCAATATAAACCACATGCGTATCTTGCTTTGTAATGAAAAGAATTTCCTCTTGGGGCTGAATAGAAGTGATTCTGATGCTCTTTTTGGCTCTGTTTTGGACAGTCGTGATAGTAAAACCTAATGATTGCAAATCATTTTTCAGACAGTAATTGCAAAAAAAAAAAAAAAAATCATGTCACTACTGAAACATAATGGTACAAAAATTAGATAAAACTCTGAAAGGCGATTTATCGTACATTACAACTAAAATGCATGGCAAATAGCAAAAAATATGCTAAAAAGTTTGAAAGGAAAAATGTTTCTTCTTACTTTTGAATTCCTATAAAATAGCTGGAAGCAGAACATAAAACTTGAATGAATGAACACTAGGCAGCCTCCACTCAAATCCCACAGCCGGACATGCACTCATTCACACACTCAAATCACATTAGAGCACTTCTAATTGAACTTTATGATGCAGTGGAGAGCATATGCTCATTGGACCAATCGAATCAGTGGAAAAGCACACAGTAGGCCGGGGACCTGCCAGGACTGCAGCTGAGTGGGACACGTGAGGACTGCACTCACTGTCCAAAGGAGTTACAAAGAGGCAAAACGTAAAATAACATGCATATATACATATACTTGTGAAAACTAGTGGATAACCATGATAAAACAGTTGGAGGACACTAGAACCTGTACTACATTTTACAGGAACAATTATATGAAAATGGTGGTGGAGAGTGAGGAGAGACATTCAGGTCGGAACAGAGTGTCTTTGGCCATAGTGTACAATCTGTGATGGAAAGAATACTTTGAAAATGTATTTAGTTACAGAATACTGAACACCTGTTTAAAATGCCTCACCTTAATGTGGTGGAGGGGAGCTATGTTGTCTGGTAGGGTCATCCAAGGCAAACAGGTCCTGAGGGACAGGTCAGACTAAGAGTGATTCAGAAGCCCCTTATGATGAGTACTACACAGAGGGCAGTTACTTCGCCCGGACTGGCGTCACCGGGGCATCACCCTGGAGCCAGACCTGGAGTAGGCCCTCAACAGTGAGCATTCCCCACCCCCCCAGCCCCCCACGGGGTCCGGCTGGGCACAACCCAAACGAATGACGTGAGGCCAACCTCCTATGGACCCACCACCCGTAGGAGGATCCATAAGGGGCCGTTGCAAAGAGATCTGGGCAGCAGTCAAAGGCAGGGGCCTCGACAACTGGATCTCCGGACATGGAAACTGGCTCTGGGGACATGGAATGTCACCTCGCTGGGGGGGGTGGACACCCTTGTGCTTGAACACAAGCATCAGTGCACGTGGCACCAGGACGCCCTAGGCCAGAGGTCGATGATCGACTTTGTCGTTGTGTCATCTGACCTTCGGCCGCATATCTTGGACACTCCGGTGAAGAGAGGGGCAGAGCTGTCAATCGATCACCACCTGGTGATGAGTTGGCTCCGCTGGCGAAGGAGGAAGACGACCCAAGCAGACCCAAGCATATCGTGAGGGTCTGTTGAGAACATCTGGCAGAGGCCTCTGTCAAGGGGACCTTCAACTCACACTTCCGGGAGAGCTTCTCCCAGATCCCAGTGGAGGATGGGGACATGGAGTCTGAGTGGGCTATGTTATCGGCCTCTATTGTCGATGCGAACGCTCATAGTTGTAGTCGTAAGGTCTGTGGTGCCTATCGCGGTGGCAGTCCCTGAACCCGGTGGTGGACAACAGAAGTAAGAGATGCTGTCAGGATGAAGGAGTCCTATCGAGCCTTGCTGGCTCGTGGCAGTTGACGGGTACCAGCGGGCCAAGCGTGCTGCAGCTCGTGTGGTTACAGAGGCAAAAACTCGGGCTGGGAGGAGTTCGGGGAGGCTATGGAGGAGAACTATCAGTCGGCCTCAAAGAAATTCTGACAAACTGTTCGACGCTTCAGAAGGGGGAAGCAGTTCTTCATCAATACTGTTTACAGTGCGGGTGGAGAGCTGTTGACCTTGACTGGAGATGTTGTCGAACGGTGGGAGGAATACTTTGAGGATCTCCTCCTCTCCTCCTCTTCTGAGGAGGAAGCAGAGGCTGGGGACTCAGAGGCAGACTTGTCCATCACCCTGGCTGAAGTTACTGAGATGGTTGGCAAGCTCCTTGGTGGCAAAGCTTCAGGGGTGGATGAGATCCATCCTGAATATTTTAAGTCTCTGGATGTTGCTCTGGATGTCTTGGCTGACACGTCTCTGCAACATTGCGTGGCTGTCAGGGACAGTACCTCTGGACTGGCAAACTGAGGTGGTGGTCCCTCTGTTTAAGAAGGGGAACCGGAGGGTGTGTTTCAACTACAGGGGAATCACACTCCTCAGCCTCCCCAGTAAGGTCTATTCCAGGGTACTGGAGAGGAAAATCTGACCAATAGTTGAACCAAGGATTCAGGAGGAGCAGTGTGGTTTTCGTCCCAGCTGCAGAACACTAGACCAGCTCTATACTCTCCATCGGGTGCTCGAGGGTTCATGGGAGTTTGCCCAACCAGTCCACATGTGCTTTGTGGATCTGGAGAAGGTATTTGGCCGTGTCCCTCGTGGTGTTCTGTGGGGAGTGCTCTGGGAGTACAGGATCCGGGGCCCTTTGCTAAGGGCTGTCCAGTCCCTGTATGACCGGAGCAGGAGCTGTGTTCACATTGGCGGCAGTAAGTTAGACCTGTTCCCTGTGCATGTTGGACTCTGCTAGTGCTGCCCTTTGTCACCGGTTCTTTTCATTGTATTTATGGACCGAATTTCTAGGCACAGTCAGGGGCCCGAGGGGGTCTGCTGTTTGCAGATGATGTTGTGCTAATGGCTCCATCGAACCAGGACCCGCAGTATGCACTGGGGCGGTTTGGAGCGAGTGTGAAGTGGCTGGGATGAAGATCAACTCCTCCAAATCCGGGGCCATGGTTCTCGACTGGAAAAAGGTGGCTTGCCCTCCCCGGGTGGGTGGAGAGTCCCTGCCTCA
This sequence comes from Taenioides sp. WSHXM2023, assembly GCA_029959045.1. NCBI lineage: Eukaryota > Metazoa > Chordata > Actinopteri > Gobiiformes > Gobiidae > Taenioides > Taenioides sp. WSHXM2023. The sequence goes on from CM057099.1 coordinate 14,722,214, forward strand.
AGTGGAGGAGTTCAAGTATCTTGGGGTCTTGTTCATGACTGAGGGGTGGATGGTGCGTGAGATTGACAGGCGGATTTGTTTCACCATTTGTTATGTATTTATTTATGACTGATCAGAAAAGAAAAAGTCACACATGCCTCACCACAAGAGCAGAGTTTTATATTTTTCTCACTAATTCTGTGCAATTTGAATCCTTAATTGAGATTTTAGAAAAGTAACTGTATTCTGAATACCACCAAATGAAAAAGTAACTGTACTGGAATACAGTTACTCGAAATTAGTATTTTGAATATGTATTTTTAGTGCATTCAGTTACTTCCCAACATGATATCAGATTGCTGAGCATTTCTACCATGATTTTAATATCATGGCTACAAGTCTCTCATTTGTACATTAACATTACATTTAAGCCAAAGACAAAACCCAATAAATGAAAAAATCAGCCTGAAGATCAGAGGCCAATACTACAACCTCCTTTCCCCTGTATTTTTTTTCACCCATCTTTGCAATTCATACACATTGCGTCTGACACCAGGCCCTGTGGTGAGATGCTCCATGACCAGCCTTGATCCAGGGAGTAGCTCTTAAGTGGAAGGGAAGTCAGATAGACAGCAGCAGACACTGGCCGTCACACTCAAAGGCAAACACACTACAGTTGCCCTATCTGACTCCTCTCTCCTCTTCTACACTTTATAAAACTTACATGACGCATCAGAAAGGTCACTTATGATTGTGTCTGAAAAATACATCACTTGCATTTTTTTGTTTGGCTTTTGCCCTTGTCAAATCTTGACTGAACAAAACGATTCCACGTTTTTAAATTTGCAAACAACACAAAATATAGGGCTACAGAATTTCTTGGTCAACTCAAGACATGCCCTGTCCATCACTTAATCGATTAGAAGGGGATGCAGCATGGTGCTGGCAAAAGCTCTCAAAATTATTGGGCTCTTGTGCAAAAAATATCATGTAAACAAAGACATAAACAGCATCTTAATAAGGGAAAAGATAGATTAAACTGACCAGTCACTTCAAAAACTCCAGCTCACTTCTGCAGTCACCCATCTAAATCCTTATAATAATATAATTAGTCATCTAATATAAAATTTTGTAGAAGGTAGAGAAGCAGCTACTAAACCATGTAAAACAGTGGGACGTCTTCCCTATGTGTCATTCCCAATCTAGCTGATCTAAATGTATAAGAATTGATGGTGCCGTCTACCAAATGCAGTTATGGCGGAACATGGTTTGTTTATTTAATGAAGCCAGTGTCACAGCTGATCTGCGTCCTTGCCATTGGAGGTGCTGGCAGGTGTTGGTGGCAGATTTCCTTCAAATAGGGCCACTGAATTAACAAATCGAATTAACATAACACTGGCGTTAGATCAGGGGTGCAGTAGTCTCTCTCTCCCTCTCTTTTCCCTCTCTCTGTGGCAGTGGTTCAGGCCTGCTCGGATGCGCCCCTCTTGTGTCCAGATGTCCCCACAGTGCCAGCATCTTCTGCCCAGAAAACACTCAACTGGACAAATGAGGGCTGTGCAGTGCTACAAGATTAGGAGAAGTACTAGTAGTTGGTAAACATAATTCTTTTATGGCTGAAGTTCATGTCAAGTTACATAAAAGAGGTAGTCTTTATGTTAACATGTTTTTTGGATTATCAGCCTATTTATTTATTCACTTGTATCATCATGCCAAAAATATGCTATGGATTTAGTGAGCATAAATTGATGAGAAAATGTTTCATATTAAACAATATATTTGGTACTACTCAGTGTTGTGTGCTTATACTAACAACTACAACTTCAACTACAACTAACACAGACTACAGACTTCACTCCTTGAAAACTGTTTTGAAACGGAAATGAAAACGGTAGAGACATTCAGCATATAGCCCAAACTGACAGTCTAGCAGGCATACTGTGACCAAATCTCTTGGCCATAGTGTGGAACCCTCACAAACAATATTCAAATTCAATACAATACGCTATACAATCACTATAAAAACTAGTTGATTTCTACAAGATTTACTTTGTCCCTTTACAAAGTTCAGATTGAGAACACAAGACATATAAATTGAAACAATCTCCTCTTGCCTTAGACAGAAGTGAGGAGGAGTGTGTGGTGGAGTAAATTTGGATCCTGCTGTTGCTGACGTTATGGAGCTGCATGGAAAGCAGGAGCGTCTAAACTGAGTGTAAACTGGCTGTCACAGTCACTTATGGCCCTCCCATCCATCCACCTGATGTTGTGGATGTTCTGGCAGCACAAACACCGCCTGCCCACTGACTGTCTCCCAGCGTTAACAACAGTTAGCAGCGTTTAGCCCTATTAAACAGAATATTAATGCGTTCCGAATGAGACTACCGAGCGCTATTAAAACCTCAAAGTGGGTGTGTATACGGCTATATAAATTCCATTACCTCCATTTACCTCTGCTTTTATTCACTGTTTGACAGGAGTAAACAAAAAGCAAAGCGCTGGAGTGAGCTGTACTTTCCTCCAAAACATAGCGCTAAAACCGATTGTGACGTTACACGTTTCTAATCACCTTATCTCAACCAAGCAGTTTCTTTGCCAACTGCACTTCAATGCTTCTACCTGTCCAGGGGAAGCATCCATTTTGAAGGCACTTGTCCAACTACGTCTGTGTTAAACCTAGCTCCATGAAATGAGGCTGGACACCGGAGCTCAATATGTAACGAATGAATGACATGAGCGGTGATGGAAAGCAGAAAGAAGTTTTTTTCTTATTTATAATAATTTATTTCCAATACAGATATGCTATTTGACGGCCTTGGAGTTATGCTAATAGAAGTGTACACTGACAGCGGATGGCGGAGTCAATCATAAACATCTCTTATCTCCTAATCACAAGCCAGAAGCGGCCAGGGATGCTTGCTAGACACGCAATGGCACAACACTGACAAACATAATGATCAACAACTTGCGCTTCTACAAATACAAGCGATTCAAATATGGCAGACTGCTCAAACCGGGTTATCGTTTCATTTGGATAGAGTTAATGACAAAAGAAAAGCGCAAATTAGGAGCAGAAATGAAAGTTTAGCTGGTTAACAAAGGAACACCAATTTTGTCAGAGTACTCTCCCATTCACACTGTTGAGACTTTGGGGCGACACAGAGCGTTAGCCTCCCTCAGCTCTGTCCATTTCCATAAACGCTGGCGGCTGTCTCACCTATATACCAAGAAACACGGCTAGGCTAAATGCCCTGGCATATCATTTCCTTCTGCACAGCCACCTATTCTGGACCCAAATCTTCATTACCATGCAGCCTGCCTTGGGAGGAAAAAGAAGGGAGCGAGCGGCGACGAGTACAGAGCTGAGATCATTGACAGCTTGATGTGGCGAAGGTCAATTGAAATAACAGGTTTTTGTGTGTTTTTGAGTCTAAATGGGCCACTTGTGTCGGCTGTTCCCGGGCTGCAGTTGGAGAGAGGGGAAGCCAGGGAAGCTCACTGGATATGGGCTGGCGCGAAATGTAAGGGCCCCATATTCTCACTCACACACACACAAACACACACACACACACGCACACACACACACGCACACACAGACACACACACACACACACAGGAACATTCCCTGTAATGAGCAGGTTATGCTCAGGCACAGGCTGCTAAAATCTGTAATTATAATCAACCTCGCTCCCTCTCTCCACCGCTCTCCTTTCTTTTCTCCGGTCTTTTTTTCTGTCTACATCAGTGAGTAGGGCATGAGGGAATCCTTCACTAAGCACTGCAGGTAATGAGTTTATTGATTAACATGCAGGGATGAAGCGGCGCTCTCAAATTAGACTTGTTTTACATTATTGGATGGACTCAGGGCACTTCAGAGCTCTACTAGACCATTACCTCATTGCGGTCCCTAAACTCTCATCAGCATGAGGAGAGAAAGCTTTGGCAAAGAGAGCGCAAGGTGTTCCTAGAGCAAAACACAAATCAATATAAGTAATTGAACTGGTTATCATATTTGCTGCCATGCATTTTAAAACGTTTAAATTTACTAGAAATGTTGAGTTGTCAGTGAAAATATACAACTACTCATTCCCATATTTACCGTGGCCCATTTAGAGTCACTCACTCCATGCAAATCAATGTGAGGAAAATTGGCTCCAGAGCTTCTGTCACTATGGTAAAAATACTAGAAAGATGAATGGATACATTTAGTTTGTTGTAACAAAAGCAGGTCGCATGAGTAAATAAAAATGTAGTTTGTGAATCCACTGTCTATAGTATTTACTAGAGTGCAGATTTCCATAGCTGATAAATTTATCTCTTAGTTTTAATGCTAGCTCTTGTATGCAAGCTGGGAGTGTTCACTGTCATACAACTGGCACCTCGCCACCTGCTGAACCATCTGCATCAGGATCATCACATGTGACCCACTTAAGTGCTCCGTGACCTCACTTCACACAGAGACACTGAAGTACTACGGAGAAATAAGACCTTACTATACTTATTATATAGCTGTAATACAAATACATTCCCTAGAACATATAATACATAAAATAATAATAAACAGCAGAAAAACATCTTAACACACCTAAACGTCTGTCATATAGTGTGACAGTATCAGAGGCTCACCTGTAGAAGGTTACAGTTCTTGCTGCTCTGTCAGAGGGGAGCCCCAGCTTGGGCTTCCCCCTCTCCACCTGGACCCTTCCTCTGAAGGGTCCTGAGGCGTGTGTGTTGGGGCTCTATGAAGATAGCAGCAGAAATGTCAGACCAAAAGCAGTGGCGTCTGTCTCTCAGCTCCGGTGCCTCTGTTGCTCTGTTACTTTGATGTCATCAGGGCTCCTGGCTTTGTGATGTGAGGAGCTGTCAGATTAGCAGGCCTGTCATGCGGCTGTCTGCTTGTCTGTTGGTCCTGACAGAGTCTGTGATGGAACTCATACTAAACAAAAGGCCTATCACCTTCCCTGAGCACCACTGTACCACTCTTTTATAGGGGTCATGTACCTGTCCCATTTGTGATAGAGAGGAGGAGTCAGGATTTTCATCAAGGACATATATATTTGTTGTTGTTGTTGTTGTTGTTTTTTAATCAAATTATGAGTATCATCTAGTCCATAACCATCCAATTAAATAGTTTATCTGAAGTTTTACATAAAAAAATGCCTTTAGCACTAAAGATACCTACTCGGGTTACTATTTAAAAATGAATAAATAAATCAAATAATAGTAATTAAATAAATCACAGATATTATTTTATTTGATTGCAATTACAATGAAGCTGATATAGTGTGAAGAAAACACAAAACAAGTACGTTTTTCATGCATATTGTTAGAGCAGAATTTAAAATCAGTTATAAGGCAAAACATTCAAGCCTGTATTTAAACCCTCATGTTTCACACAGGAAGCCCTCCTCTCTTATACTAAGGACTTCACTTAAACCCAGATGTGCTCTAAATGAAGCATGAAGAGACCAATCCATTGTGGGACACCTGGCCCACACTGTACAGGTGCATTGTGGCTTTGAATGAGGCCAAATAGCCCCTAATGAGGAGAGACTGATCACTGCTGACACAGGCCAACCAGTGCGCTATATGAATTTCCTTTTGCAGTAATTCCTATTTCCTGTTTGACTTGGGTCGTAATTAAGAGCCAGGGGCCTGTGTGCCTCTTTGGACATATTCATTACTAAAGTGCACTATCCAGACTTCACCATATCACCATCTGTAAAGCCAAACAAATGATGAGGGAAAATCCCTCTAGCCACCAGCCCCGGTACAAGTGATCCAGCTGGGTGTAATGGGCATACGATTTCAGTGTCCCATTCACAACATGAACAGGGTCAGAGTCCTTATGTTAGAGAAGAATGCATCCAAGTCTACAGGTCACCGCATAAAGTCGATAAAAATCAGCACCTAACTGTTACAAGAAGCTCAAGTTCAATTTCGAATCATTACTCAAAATGTGAAAAATTCCAGTTTTTGCAGAAATTTGATGTGGACATCAGCTCTCCATATAGTGGTACCCACAGCTTGAAAAAAAAAAAGTTAAGGTCCACAATACTGTCTGCACAGAAAATATTTGCATAGTGCATTTGAACTGGATTGTAAAGCCAAAGATCAGATTTATAATGAAGGGTTCAGTTTCCCGGTCACGTCACTTATCAACATTAAAGACAGCGACTATGTGACTTAGGTGTACTTGTGCAGTCCATGGACATACATATGTATTTGACTATATTCATGTGTGTTTACACCTGTCTGCAGACTGCTTTCACTGCTGTTTGTGTGCGTGCAGCACTGCATCTACATGTGCTGCATTTCCATTTGAAGGAGTGGGCCAGTCCCAGCAGAAATAACAAGGAGCCTCACCAGAGTGAGTGACAGAGGGAGAGCTGAGCGATACTTATTCACACTGATGTGGAGATCAGAGACAGACATGGCACACGTCATCACTACAGCCAACACCAGAGAAACTAACGCGTCCCCACATTCATGTTAGACTCCTGTAGACGGGCAAGCAGCCGCCAACACAAACTATCACCATAACGATGGCCTCTTGGATGTACTTTGCTTGCTAAACAGCTTATAACAGCCTATTGCATAATATTGTTTTATGGAAATCTTTTTTATTTATTTATTTTTTTATTTAAGCATTAATTCAGGGTTGGAACAGACATTTGTTAACCCTTCCTTGAAGGCAGGCCTGAAACTGCTCCGTAAGGTTCACAGATTTATGACTGGCTTGAGTGGTAACAACTTTTTTTAAAAACATAATTTAAATTAATCAAATAAGCCTTGGATTTATTTTATAACACAAAATCGTGGCTTTTATTAGTACCCTTCAACAGGGTATTTCATTTATTCATTGAATTCATTTTTTCTGTAGCCCAAAAAGCCCTTTGATAGGTTTATCAAATATATTATAGTAAAACAGGTAACAAAAGGCATACATAACTAAATAAGCTATATAGATATTTACGGAAAGAACAATAGATGCAAAGAATAAAAATGTGATCACAATGAGATGAGGGAGGAGGAAGAAAGGTGGGTCGGAAGGACTTTGGCTGCAGGGCATGTAGAAGTTTGGCTCGATAACAAAGAATCCAGCGCACTCATCTGTCATGTATCAAGGCGGCCATAACTATCTGATTATGATGGCGTATTTCATGTGGGGAAGACTGTGTTAAGATGTGAAAGAGTGAGAAAGCACAGGTTACTCTCTCTCTCTCTCTCCTCCACACGCGCTCCATGCATGAGTTACTTCACGGCTGCGGTGGGATGGGAAAATAAATCAGGCCCAGCTGATGTGTGTTTACCTTGCCTAAGCCCCGAGAGATTTGGGGTAATTGAGCATGAGCTGATCGGCAATAGAAAAGCCATTTTACACCATGATTCACACACGCCTCCTAGACACTACACCAGACAAGAGAGAGTGAAGACACAGACACAATCACTACTACATTTACAATGCTCTGACGCTTGTTAACGCTGAGAGCTGCTGGTGGGGATCTGGGGGGCTTGGCTTTAACCAGAAATTACTTCATTCAAGGAGATGCTCTTTTTTCATCTAAATATTATAGTAGACTTTTTTACTATTTATAAATACATTTGACTATTCAGTGTGTGTATTAAATGGTACTGCAGTAGAAAGCGTACATTTTTGGTTAAGATGAAATTTATTGAAAAGTTTGCTTTGTCGTTCATGATCCTTATTATTAAAAGCCCAATTTTTTGTCTTTAATAAAAAAATTAAATTGCAAATTGACACAAACTTATTACATTTTTGCCACACTTCTCTGAATGTTAGTAAAATTGATATTATAAATTTGAAAGGGGGTATGTGAAGTGAAACTGTAACTTCTAAGTTAGACTTAGACAAGCTTTATTGATCCACAAGGGAAATGACATGGGCACAGTAGCTCACACATCATATTATATTATAATAATAAAGACAAAAAATATAATGGTAATAATAAATTCTAAGTAGCAAAAATAGCAAGAGCCTTTTGTCAAATAAGGCATAATTATATAACTGTATATGTGCTATATACAAGAGGTCGTAAAGAAAACAGTGCAAAGATGATATGATGATTGACAGGACATAGGGTTATCTGTTACATAAGGGTGAGTTGTTCTACAGTTGTATGGAGTATTGTATGGTCCTGTATCTCTCACTGTTTAAGTGGAGCTGTAGGAGCCTGTTGGAGAATGAGCTCCTCTGTCCCTCTATAGTCTATAGTCTCTATAGTCTGGGTGAACAGGAGTGTCCATGATGGAGAGCAGTTTGTCCAGTGTCCTCCTGTCCCCCGTTATGACAAATGTGTCCAGCTCTCAGCCAATCACGTGACCAGCTTTACGGATCAGGTTGTCAATATGCCCAAATTAATATATAATATATTTTTAAATAGATTTATTACTCTGAGCAGTATACCCTCGAGAGACACGCCGCTCTCTGCACCTCTGACCCTGCCCCAATCTACATCAGCTACGAGGATCTGGTGCAGAAAATGGGGCAGGGCCCTAAGAACATCAAACTGTGCATTAAAAAGACTGAGGAGCAGCTTAAGCAGAATTTAGTAGAGAAAAGAAGTCTCTGCTGAGAAACAACTGTGAAAGAAGGCAGAGGACAAGAGAGATGCACTCAAACTAGAGATCTTCTGTCTGAAGAATGATCTTGAGAAGGTCACAAATAAGCAGAAAGCTTAAATACTAAAATACAGGCCTTTAATGTGGTCATTCAACAAATCAAGTTGGCATTTGAGCAGGTTTTGTGTCAGAGGGAAGAACTGTCTCAAAGTTACCAGGACAGCCTCACCAAGCTCCAGCAGTCTCTCCATGACTGTGAGACAAAAAAGCAGCGCCTCCAACATGAGATGGAGAACCTGCGGAGGTCCCATCAAGATGAGCTGTTCAAGATTAAACTGGAGAGTGCAGGACTGGTGGAGAAGACTGCAGAGCTTGTCCTTCATATGAAAAAGAGGGACGAGTAAGCCTTGATGGAGCAACTTTCTCAAATGAAGCTTCAAACAGAGCAGATGAGAAGTCAACAAGAAGTCATCAAAAACATGGAAATGCAACAAGAAAAGATGACTCTTATGATGACCATCAAGGACCTCAAGGACGCCATGCAAGAAAAGGAAGTTAGGCTAAGCGTCACTATAGAACATGTGCTTCAGAAACAGAAGGAGAGCAGAGCACTGGAGGACAAAGTGGCTGTGGTAGGCATGAGGATAGACCAGATGAATGCAGAACATGCGCAGAGGTCCACAGTATGGCTTGAGAAGAAGAGCTCTGTGAAGCAGGAGCTGAGGCAAGAGAAGCAGGAGAAGAGCACTGCAGAGGAGAGCCTCAGCAGAATAGTGGAAGAAAACCTGGAGTTGGTGGAGAAAGTCCGAGTGCTGGAGAAAAAGAAAAATAAGTGGTGCAGGAGGCTGTTCAAACACTCAACTTAAACCTCTGCCTCACCACTTACCTACATTTAAGAAATAAAGCATAGCATAGCAAATACAACTATTATTGTAAGGTCTGGTTTTTTTAAATTAATGAACACATTTGTCCATGCTCCAAAAGTCAGTGATTCATCAAAATTTACTACTAACTATAATCTATAATCTATAACTACGAAGAAAAATTAAAACAACTGTCGCACATTTGGTTGTCCTTCACAGCTAATTAGGCCTGCAGTATGTCCATCGTCCCACTTACTTTTTACTACCTTTCCAGTGATGCCACATAAATGATATAAAATAGTGATATTTACAGAGAAAACAGATAATATTCCAACAAAAATAGGGTTGTAATATGATATGATCCATTGCTATTCTAAAACTCTGTAACTATATTTAAATGGGCTATTCGAGGTGGTCACCCAAGTTACTGCTACTAGTCAATTATTACAAATCATAATAATTATTAAGTCTCCCGCTCAGTCTTGCACTGCCAAAAAAAATGACTGGAGGCTGGCAGCATTGTACTAAAACCATTCATTCATACAGTACATTATATTGAGGGTCATTATGCACAATTGGATTATTATTATGTAAACGGATTCCAAAATCTTGCATATTTCACATATAAATGAGTGGACTTGTGCATGTGAATAAATGCATGCCTATACCATGTGTGTGCTGTCAGTGTGTGTGTGCATGTGTGTGTGTGTGTGTGCGTGTGTGTGTGTGTGCGTATGTGTGTGTACGTGTGTGTTGACGGCATCCCTGTGCTTGCTGCTGCTCCCCATCTCTTTTAATGTACCCATGTAATGGTGTAATGAAAATTCATGATGAGAGCATGTTAACTGCATTAGCCAGTCTCTCGAGTTCCAGCACATGAATAAAATGAACAAGGGGATGGAGGAAAAAAACAGCGAAACTCATTTTGATGCCTAATTATTTTTGGACTTGACAGGCTGGCAGCGGCCCGCTCTGTGTACATGTGTGTGTGCATTGGTAGGTCGTCAGGGCTGCTTGAGTAGATGCACAGCGGTAAGCAGGGCCCTTCATTATAGGCCATAATGAGAACATCCACCCCACATACAACCGCCGCCGAGACCTTTGTTGCATTGTTTGTTCCAACACCTTGAGCAACAACATTTTACATGGCTCAAGCACTTGTTTTCTTCTAAATATGTATCAGGGGCGCATCTTTCCCTGCACCCTTTCCTTTTGTTATGTTTGCGTGCACATTTTGACGTACACAAATCATTATCACAGGATGCAGTTAGTGTGCTATAGCAAGAAGCAACCTTGTAATTGTGCTTAAGACAAAGGCAGTGCAAACTTGTGCAAATATTATGAAACAAATAAACAAATATCAGTAGGTCTTATATTTTTTCTACAGGCTTTTTTTTTAATAGACATTGTCTCATACATAATCCTTGTTTATTGAAGTCTGATGGTGTGTTTGTGCTTTATGAAGTAAATACAAATCATATCTTATTTTATCTTTGTTTCAAATTTAAATTTAAAGAACTCTCTATAAAGTATTTTGCACCGTTTGAAGATGGATCAAAGGACACAAAATGTACTCAAGTTTTCATTATAACAATAATGACTGTGAGATATAATGGTTTGAGCTAAAATATTTTGGGTCTGGGAACTACATTTTGTTCTTCCTCTAAAAGGGCCATTTCTTTCCATTAGCTGTACTGACCAACAGTCCCTTGGATAAGTGAAAACACTTGTATGGCACAGATGTAGTATATGTATAATCAACCCTGGGGGACTAAAGGATTCCTTCCTGTTCATGATGGAGATGCGCTCCACTGCAACGGATGCAACAGAAAACTTCAACCTTACAATCCCAGGATTACACCAGGAATGAATGATAAGCAGGGCATCCGGATGGGCGTTATTGGTTTATGATTGCCCTTATCCTAACCACATTAACCTCCTGATTGCTTGAGCAGACATTATTAGATGTTTCCATCCAGAGCTCAAAAAGGAAAAGAGAAAATAGAGGCTAACAGGCAATCATGCCAAGCAGGCCGTGTCAGGAATGCAAGGCCAAGGACACAGCTGAGAGAGGGAGAGAATGAGGAGGTAAGGATTCGATCATCGATTAAAGTGCAATTCTGCAATTTCATTCCTGTTCCCGCACAATGAGGAATGAGATTAAGCTCAATTTGGACCTGTTCAAGAGATCTCCTCACCTCTTGTCTGAGGTACACACAGACACAGCTGCACGCGTCCACAGCTACACACCCACAGCCCCCTTGCCGTGTCAGCGCCCCTCCAGGGAAATCAGGCGTCTGGAGACAGGTCAGCCTTGGCCCATGTATATATTCATGCGCTTAATCTGGCATCATTTCTCTCTGCTGCAAGGAAAAAGAAATGTATTTAATTTACACAATCCCCATTTGGCCTCACCACATAGGGAAATACATAGGGAAAGTAGGCCCACAGCGAGCGGATTGCACATATTCACAATGAGCTAGTTTACAGAAGTGTGTGCAAAGTGTGCAAGTTTGCAGATGTCTATATACTGTATGTCAGCATGCATAGTAATAATATTCAGACTGGAAAATGCATCTTATCATATTCCAGACCTGTACAGTACACCCAAACAGTGGCAGCTGTGCAGTCAGTTTGAATGGGAGGATGGGAGTTGTACCCAGCAGATGCTCTGTGTGTATTAAACAGATTAATTATTAAAACATGCTTGACAGATGAAAAGTGGGTCCTGGGGCTATAAAGGAAAATGTTTATTCTTCTGCCATAGACAGTAATGCACTTAGCTTCTCCCAACTTATCCACTGCCTCAATAAAGAGAGTAAACAGTTTCTATTTCGGCTCAATGTGGTTGAAACTACATGCATAATCATCCGAGAGGCCATTGGGGATGAACCATCAAATATGTGTAACTCTGTGAATAGTTAGGGTGAAATGGGGGCATAGGGAGGCAGTGTCAGCTTTCAGCTGGTTGCTGCGCATGACTGTAACTTTATTTCTTTCAGATGCTTGTGGAAAAAAGTAGTAAAACAAGTTTGTATGTTCTCCTGTCAGGCTCTCTTGAAACAGTCTGAAAACATCTAATAATATGAAAATAAAATTATGCTGCTTTTACCTTGGAGCTGGGTACCATTTAAAGGTACCAGTACAGGACCAAAACAAAAGTATAAAGTAAATGAAAATAATATTCTTTTAGTTTGAATGTCTGTAAGACCCTGGGAGAGCACTACACAAAACTTGTCAGTGTCAGTGTCACCATAAATGAAAAATAAAAATTGAATATTTCTACAAATATATAAATCAATCAATCACATTTAATGGAATTCATGAACCCTAGCTTTGTTTCCACAGTCCGGATGATGACTAATATAGGTACAGGTAAAGATTAAAAATAAGTATTGTTCAGGTACCACTAATGAAAACCAGATATCGCTCAAGTACTGGTACAGAAAAACATTCAACTTGCCCAGCCCTGACTGCATCAGGTTTAATGCCCACCGAACCATTTGTGTGTGTAAATCTATGACAAAAAATACATTTGAATACATTTAAAGGTGAGGGTAGAATACTTGCACAATCTAAAATTCTTAGTAGTGTTTCCATACATGCTGGTATCACTGACCCATCCCCCCACACCAAGAAGGGACACAGGTTGCTGGATCCCAGTTGCCTCATCTGTTGGTCCACACACATACTGATATAATGTGGTGGTGGGGTGGTCCCATGGGAAAGGGTCTCAGATGCAGATCATCCGTATTAGCGGACAGCTAAGGGATTAGCATTTCCCTGCAGTGACCTACAGGTGTAGCCCTGGGTTAGAGCACACACTTATCTTCCAGAGCATCACCGGGCACTGACCCTTGGCCCACAACAAACACACCTCACAGACAGACCGGGAAAGGCCCTAAGGAGGAGTGTATAGAATTATACTTGAAAAACAGAAATGGAGGCTGTACTATACTCCCAGAGGTTAAATAAAATCTGTAGATATACAGTAGTTGATGATGTAAATAAATAGGCCTACAAATATAAAAAAAAATGGCTGTAAAATATGTTGTGTTTAAGTTGCAAATGCCATAATTCAGGTTCAAGAAATAATTGTCATATATGTATGTGTATGTGTATTTTTATTTATATATATTTTCATTTGTTTCCACAGTCCAGATGACGACTAATATAGGTATAGGTAAAGATAAAAAAAAGTATAGTTCAGGTACCACTAACCAACAACAACCATCTACTTTATTAATGACATGACAGAGTTGACTTCCTATAGGGTATATTATGTGAACCTTAGTCATGTTCCTGTCGTGTACCATGTATGAGCTGCTATCACATTCAGACTGAAGGAGGGTAGCATTTGTTTGATAAGCAGATGCAGTCAGAGCAGTATTGTGATGGAGGCAGACAAGTGAGAGGCCTTTGGCGGCTCATGCGGATGTTTTGTTCGTCGTAATATCATCTGAACCTGGCTTGTGTTGTTGCCTCCCGTTGGACTCGCCTCATTCTGTTGACATTTTGCTGTTATTTGTACACTGCAAAGCGGTCCATTTTCCCCGCATCAAAAGTGCTTTAACGCGTGTGTGTCAGGATGTCTTTGGTGCTTACCTTCAGCAGCTGTCAGGGAGCGTGAGTGAGCACGGCCTGTGCTCTGGAGCAAAGGGGGAAGGCTGCTTTGTGCCCTAAGCGCTTTTTTTAGTGAAGGCAGGAACCGTCTCAAAGGCTGTCAACACACACACAAACACACATCAATACATGCACAAACAGGGCTTTTCGCTCCTGGCTACACTCCTAGAAAGAACCAAAGTGTTTGACATAAAGTCGGATTGGTAAAGCGCATGCACACACCACAATGTGCACTATGCTCATTAAACAGGTTCCTCGGCCCGTGCTGTCTTTCTCAAAGGCTATTGAAACATGAGGGTGGTGAACGCAGCTCTGATCAAAGGAAATAGAGTTTGGACTTAGGACCTGGCAATAAAATAACAAACTATTGTGTGATAAATGTGTGTATACTTTATAATGGCACAATTACCACGAGAAGTTGGTATGTCGTCATGTGGCAAGGCTGATCCTGCAGATGGAAATGGCAGTGTAGTCCCCCAAACAGAGATTCAGCTTCTTCCAGCGCTGTGGAGAGAACAATAGGGTCAGTCTGCTGTTGCGAACTCTGTCCACACTCAGAATTTGGCTTCACGGAAGTCATTAGTGTGAAGGCTCAATGAGTACTTACTCCAAAGCTTTGGTTCACAACAAAAACATCAGACATTACAAGAGAAATGTGGCAAAATTGTGCCACAACACTCAGGGATTAGGTGATTCAACATTGTACGGTATTGCATTTAAACATTTCATTATGCCATAAACACCTTATACATACCATTTAATATCAATATAAAGTTTTTCAATAAGCAAAATAATTCTATATAGTAAAAGTAGAGATGCACGGATAGTGACACCAGAATCTGGATTGGGTCCAATGAAGAAAAAACAAATAGATTTAATATTAGGGTCAGGATACTGATTTAGCATTACAAGAATCAGTATTACAAGATTATTTGCAATTATTTACAATGTAGTTGCAATGTTTATTATTGGATCATGTACACTTTGTTATAGGTAAGTCTCAAACAAATCTGCTTTACTTTTTAAAATGTAAATTCATTTCTGCTGAACTTGATGAAGGTCAAGGTTTACACTTTATTTTCCCTGTAGGGATATTTGTCTTTAGCATTTGACCCATCCTTCAATACTACTGGGGCAACCTGTCAGGAGCAGTGGGCGACACAATGCAGCGCCTTAGGACATTAAGTACATAGCGTACAATATACTCTATTGGGGCATTTACACATATATCCCACCTTTATACATACAGGATACACATACATAATATCTCCAGAATTACCCCTCATAACATTTAGTTCAAACACTAGGGGAGTAATTTATCCTTCTCATTTGGACTTACATGTGCCCTGTCTGTGGAGTTTGGGATCTCAAGCACATCTTCCTAGCGAATGACAGCCCTGTACCCCTGGTGTGCTACACGCTGCCAACCACTAAGCAGTCCTGGCATCCGGCAGACAGGCCAGACTTGTGGTTGTTGTTTTGCTCGCTCCTCCTCGGTCTTTGGCTTGGGGCTATATGCACAACACAGACAGCTAGAACGTCTCCAACACCAGAACTCAACTCTGAAGGTGTTCAAGTCCATACTCTGCTCACAGTTTATTATGACTGAGGAGGTGAAGAAAACAAACTGTAAAATACACTAGTGTTGAAAGTTAGACAGAGTGGTTACTGTTATGGAAGTGGATCTTATAATACCCCAAATCCTCTTCTTAATTCAATCTTTTGCATTGGTTTGCCTTGGTCACTCAACATGGCTAACCACAAAATCACTGTCTCATTTCATTCGCAAAAAGAGAGAGAAAAAAATGCTTTCTAGACTATGTTTAGATTCCTCAGCAAACCACCAGAGGATGTGACATGAGCTAAACTATACCCTGACAAAGTTTTTCAATTACAAGTGACACAGAAGCTGAAGGGTTTTGCAGCAGTGCAGTGCTGTAGATTTGCCCTACCATGATGTGCAATCATAGTAACATGACACGTAACGCTAGCAATGAAACCAAGCACTAAGATGCTAAGGCACTAAGTAAATTTACCTCCATTTTATTTGAGCTCCACCATGTTCTAGTTTTGTCCCACTGTGGTTTTGTCCATATGCAATATTCAGTCACAGTCCAGACAGCGTAAGGCCTCTGTGGCCCAAGTCTGTTCATATATGCAGTTTTAATTGAGTGATAATGAAGAGCGCTTTTCTGGGATGAGGTTAACAAGAGTGTATTAATTTGAATAGAGCCCTCTGGATTAGCTTTGCCTCCCCAGTCCTGTGCTAAAGACGAGCAACTCCAACACTCTTTCCACAGGGGCAACATAAGGCCATTAGCATCAGACTCAGACCTCATGTTCACATGTTCATATGGACAGGAGATAAACCTTGATTTGTTCACCTTGACAAAAACTTGTTGAAGTAGAATGTAACCAAAAAGATAATATCCAGAGGGCAAAGATAAAATCTATATCTCTCAATCCCAATGTAGATGGTTATCTTTCTTCCTATTGCTCTGCCGTCTGTCCCTCTCCTTTTCTCTCTCTATCTTCCACCATTGTTGTTATCAAATGATACAGTTGCTCAAGCACAGCGTTTGAATCCTAAGGACCTCTGGGAGTGGATTGGTCTCCACCAAGCCCCTTCTAACGGGGATTAAGAGGATTATAAACCATAAAATGACCCCAGCTCTAAGTCCCCAGAGCCTGGCCAGTCTGCCTGAGTTGAGCCCTGCCAGAGAAGTGCACAGGCCGCAGGCCTTCTTTACCAATGGCCCCTTAAAGCTCCCTGTTAGCATGACAAAGGAGGGAGCTGTCCCCTGATCTGGAGAGAAGGCAGCACAAAAGGCTGGTGGGCTCTCGCTGCTCATTTTCATGGAGACAAACAGCATTACACTTGGCAGTGACATTGTTCTAAACTCCAACATAGAGCCCTTCTTTCTCTGCAGAGCTCAAGGTGTCATATTAATTATTTAAATCTTATGTGGATTTTCCGCGAGGGATCCCTCCAAGGCCTTACCCGCAGCCAGAAGGTCTGGGATCTGCATTCGTTTGGTTAATTAGACCTGAATTCAAGCTTTGATCTTCACCAAAATCGGAAAAAAGGAAAACTTCCAGAATGAACTGTTTTGGCTCTAACATATTTTTCTATTATTGGTCTTTGTTCCTTATTTTCAGCTTCATTATACTGCTGCAAAGACTAGTGTGGGTTTATTCCTCACTGTGTGTGACTGAATTAAAGAGTAAATCGTCGGAGTTTAGGGTTAAGGATTTTGCTGTTAACCAGCTTCATAAGGTCAATGATGAAGGTAATTGAGGGCTACTTTAATCCACTCAGGAGGGCTGACAGAAGCATTTACGCATGTTGTATCAGTAAGAAGGTCCACTTGGACTCAGATTAAAGCAAATGTGGAAGGTACAATGGAGGGATCATGACAGCAAAGGCCGGGGTGGTCTCTCTTTCACACACCAAGTCAAAATGTAACATATAAAAACAAAAAATGTAGATGTAGAAAAGCTTGGAGCCAAACATATTGATTCAAACACTGTTATGGACCACATGAGCGCAGTAACAATGCTTTGATGGTGGTTTAATGCAGAGTTCACTACAGTTTTAGAAGCTGAAAAACTAAGGTCAAGAAAAGTCCTGCAGGCAGCTCCATTCAAGCAAACTAATGAAGCCCAGCAGCATCGGCTCAGTTGGCAGATGTAAAAATATATCACGGGGGTGTACAATATTATGGCATTTCTCTTGCTGCCTGGGTTTAAGTTCGATCAAATATGTTTAATAATATGGTTTTGAGGAGAGGTAACACTGGAGTGGGTGTGAAAGACAGGACAGTCACTAAGACATGCATTAAGCCTGCCATTGTCACTGCTGAGATATATCTTCAGACAGCCCTCTCCACTGGATCCCATGTCAGTCGTCTTTGAACAGCCAAATTGACGAGTTTATGCATAATTGAGGCTTGTATTACGAATAAGAGAATGAGAGGAGTGTCTTTTTCCCAAGTCTAGAAGTAGAGGGATGAAGAAAGATGGAAGGAAATGGGGAAAAAAGAATAGCACCAGTTTTACATGTTGGGGAGAAGAACAATAAGGTTTGAGGGTGTCAGATGGAGAGACAGGCTGATGTTTGATGCATGGAGGCTGGGATGGTTAGACAGCCAGCCTGAGATAAAGAAAGGAGATCCACACGCTGTAACGTCTCTACTGTGGCAGCCTGTTCAGAGCTCTGGGGAATCTAAGTGAATTAAGCCCTCTGGTCCACGTGGAAAATTAATTTACTCTTGGCTCAGTGCACCATGCCAAGTGCCACCGGTCTCCAGTGAGAACATCATGGGAACATTTAGAACTAAAATGAAGAGCATGGATTTGACTTTAAGAAGAAGTGACTTGTGTTTTTGTGTCATGATTATCGGGATGACAGGAACAGTGAATGATATAATGAAATCACTCAATTCACCTTTTTTAAAGTTCCTAAGTATACATGCAATTACCTTTTTTTTCAGTATTGTTACATGATTCCAACACGGTGCTGTAGTTGAATAAAGAAATTCTTGGTCAACTAAGGACATGCTCTGTGTATTAACTTGTGGAAAAAAGTGGCGATGTCATGATCTCTCAAAACTATTTAGGATCTCTATGATCTTATTTGCACAACTATGCATACAAATATGCAAATATATAAGTACTAGTAAACAGTAAGTTAAGTTCAATCTGAAAACTACAGCTACATCACCCCTTGCCTTCTCTTTCTATTGTGGTCCATCCCAGTAAATTAATTGGTCAATTTATAAAAGTGTTGGTAAACTAAAACACCAAAAAAAACTAACTAAACAACTCCCTAACAAATGTATTTTTCAGAATATGATAAAGTATATCTGTATATTTTTTTCTTTTACAAAATGTGTACTGGGCAAATAACATAATACATAAATAAGTCTACAAACAGTACAAATGTGGCCATTTTGCTGAATCTAGCTGCATAAAGATGTGAAATGTGAGATACAAACGTACACACCCAAACCCTGGCCACACTGTGCTTTTCCTGCCAGTCCCTCTGCTCTCATCTCTCTGATCGCCTCCTGCATGTGCCAATTTATCCCGCTCCTCTTTGCTCTGTCTCAGATGTAGATCAAACTGGCACAACAAACTCTAATCTCTCATTTATTTACAAGGGATAGCCCCTACAGCCCGTTTCCCCACACACACTTGGCCTGTAACGAAGCCTTAATGACTGAGAGAGGTGATCGCCCTGCCTCGCCCGTAGCACTGTGAGCTTGAAGTTAACCTTTGACCTTTTACCACAGACGCATACACACACATATGTCCTCTCACACATGGGCAGCAGTGGGGTCCTCTCCTCCGGCCCATACGAAGCTACCAACCAAACCCTCAATGAATACAATGGGGATCGTGAGGATTAGCCAGACATTTGGTCGGGCATTGTTGTGGCCTTCTAAATGAGGTTGAGCCAGAGGCAGCCGGTGGTTTTCGGGGGCCCTGCATCGTATGTGCTGCCCCTTGGAGGAAGAGCGATAATTACCTCTTCCTGAGAGAGATGACAGCTTTGGCCTCTGCGTCCCTCGAATCTTGGACATTAGCAACTGAATAGAGAGCTTTCATACTGTATATCATTTTAATCTTTCATGTTTCAGATCCAGCAGATGGCTTATTACTGGCGCGGGTGAGAAGGCAGCCAGGGAGACAAATGGCCCGTGTCTCTTTTAAGGAGGGATGCCGGCGAAATGGCATTCACATATAGGGCAAGAGCTGCAGATAATTGTATATGGGGGACGTTTTGGAGGTGCAGCGCCCGCTACATGCACTGCCAGCCTATAAATCATAAAACTATTAATCTTTAGACAAATCCCCTCCTGAAAGGCCTGACGTGGGGCAGTGAGTCTGGAAAAATGAAAGCTATCCCAATATGAAGGATCCTCGTATGGCATGCATGTTAAGTGTTGACATTCAAAACTGTGAACTTTTAACCTAAAAAAATGAAATAAACAAAATGAATTCTGGCATGATTGTTGTTGCTTGTGGCATTGTTATTCAGAACAACCTTGTTTTTTTTTTGCTTGTTTTTTCAAATCAATTCAATTTATTTGTGTATGGCCCTAAATCACAACAGCCTTGGAGGGTTTAATACAATTGTTAATGTTAATTGAAGATGTGAGACGGGCCACTACATGGACAATGTTTAAATCCAGGCTAAAAACAGATCTGTTTGTATTCTGCACTCTTCTATCTTCTTTTTTAAATGCAAATTTTATGATGATTGTTTATGTTTTGATTTGTTTGTATTGTAATTTTATTGTCTTTCTTATTCTGTAAAGCACTTTGAATTACTTTATGTACTAATTGTGCTATACAAATAAACTTGCCTTGCCTTGTTATGCACTGCGTAACTTTTCTGATGGAGGGTCTGTGGATTTTATTGCTTTGCCTGAAACATTCTATAGTATAGCATCAAAAAATATATCGCTTCTGCATTTATTTTATTTTGGGTTAGGGTTTACACTGCTCAAAAATACCTAAAAAAATATGCGTTCTTACTTTCCTTGGGCTAGAATTTCCATAGATCTGACTGGTCACTTGGCCTGGTTGTGCCATCTTCTCAACCAGTTCACTCAAATTTAATATACAGTTAAATATACATGGAGACAAGCAGGTGACTTACCCTCCACTAGAAAAGTTACACAGCGCACCTTTAATTTACCCAATAAACAGCAAAACAGCCATTGGTCAATAACAGGCAAGCAGATTAACCAACATTCACAGCTCCTTAAGTTTCAGTCTATATTTACTTAAATACCATTTTATTTGTATTATGAGGGGCTCTATGCACATTCGCTACTACACCTCTCCTCTCTTCACATCCCTCCATCCTCTCCTCTCTTCTGCCCTAATACCTTTTCATTGACAATGCCCATCCAAAAGGGAGACAAAGGTTTCATCTCGGGGCGCTGACAATGATGCATGAGCCTGACCGAAAACACTTTTCAGGTGTTGTCATTAGAGGGCCATTTTTTCCATAGGCCCCCTGTGGAAAAAATACAAAGACATGGGCCCAAAGTGTAATACTGTAATATCTCTGAAGCTTTTCATTGGCATCTGTGGAGCAGCAGTTGCGATTGTCTCCTTTTCAATTACCTGATCTTTTCAACTCGGCAGGAAATGAAAAATGTACAGCGTAGTTGGAGCTCAGGAGCAAAAAAGCTTTCACCACAGTTCTCTTGTCTTCTCCAGCCAGCGCTAAGACAAAAGATCTCTGTACCATTTGAAAAAGCAGCAAACTTTTAAGCCTAATATGCCACATCAATTACTGTTGAAACTAACCACTGATTGCTTTGCGGCGCGTGCATCTAAAGAGTCTGATTAATGCTTTGGTTATTTCACTGTGACTTTTGCTGATTGATTGAGGCACTTCCAATTTCTGACTTCATTCTTCTGTCCAGCCGCATTGCTAAAGACAAAGAGCAGTTCTATATTTATCAAGACAGGATGTTTCACTGTGTGGACAAAGGAAGAAGATGGTTATTAATAAAAATATTTGCCAAATTAGTCACTTGGAAAGATTGTTTGAAGAAATTTCTTCTTCTTTGAGCTTTTTGTCTCTTTTTAATTGACACGCATGAAGCTGTGATCATGTTTTCCCACAAAAGATGAGATTGGTAGAAACTGTAGTTGTTTACAAGTTGAGAAAACTGGTTTGTGATGACGTAGCAAATGTGGACAAAGGGTAAACAGAAACATGCTGGTATGCAGAGACTTATAGACATTTAGTAAACATGTCTACTTTGATAATTGGGATTTTAATGTTCTGTACTATGTGGAAGAGCAAAGTTTACACCTCGAAAATGTGGCACCAAAGCTACTGCATGCTGATGTGGGGCAAGTTAAGCAAGCTGTGCTGTTTGATTCTTATGAGAGCACAACAAAACTGCCATGAAAAAAAAAAAAAAACAAGAAGTGCCTCTTGTCAGTGTTCTCTTCAGAACCAAACCAAAAGATTGAGTTTTCAAAGTTACATGCAACCGCAACTGCACTGCCTTTTAACCGCAGTTGGAGTTCAAAACCTGCGATGGAGGGAAAATGAATTGACTTCACAAAGAAAACAGCTTGGCCTACTCTCTATGGAACAGCCAGGCAGGGATGAAAAATACTTGCTTCCAGTAAATAGCAACATCTGATAAATATGGAACAATGATTATTTTATTTATGAATTTATAATGACTATCCCAATAGCCTCGCACAGTCGTATCAATGCTTTAAATATTAACCCTGGAAGGAACACATCAAGCTATTTTTGCTCACTATTGTCTGTTTAATTCTGCACCAAACAAGTCATTTTATCTTCCACTACTGCCTGTCCCCTGTGACTAATTACTACTCGAGACTAGCGCTAAGTGATGTTTCACCCCTGGACAATAAAAGGGGGACATGCTGCTATCACACAGTGGACTAATAGAGGGAACCATTTGGCCAAAAAAAAAAAAAAAGCGTGCGCGAGCCTGTGATTCAGATCAGAGTGCATGAGGTTACCCCCCACTGAACAGCCATAAGAAGATCAGAGGCTGGAGGAAGACTGGATCAGGGCTGACTGGACAGTTGGATCTCCGTGTGCTGATCATTAGAAAGAGGCAGCAGCAGGAGCAATGGGGCGTCTCTGGTCTACAACTTGATACCAACTCTGATAGAGCAGAAACGCCAAGCTACGCAACACACAGGGAAGCAGACCAGGACACGAAAGGGAGAGAGAGAGGGGGGGGGTCTCATTAGCGCCATCCCAGAGGTGAAGGGGGCGGGCCTGGACTACACACTGGCCTTACTGTGTCTCGTGATGTCATCAATATGAGACCGGGTGGCTGGACAACAGCTGGAGGAGGGACTTGAGAGGCTCTAATCATAAGGTTGTAGTCCACCACCTACAGGTCAGAGTGGATGATTTTCACTTTGGAGCTGTGTGCAGGACTAATAAGGTTTGGGCTGTTGAAAACACAGGTTTAAACATTTCACTTCCCCAAAAATTTACCAAGTGATCCTTGAAGGGCCTGTACCAACAATTTTTCTTGTAGTAGAGTAAAAATGTTCTGCCTTCATAGAATTCTTAGAAACAAGTAGCTCTTAGTGACAAAATCAGACCGATACGCACTGGCTGTATCTAATTATAAAGCAATTTTGGCAATGGCAAACTCAGGAGTAACATTGGTTCACTAATAGCAGGCCAGGAGTTGTTAGCAAGCATGACTCGTGACGCGTAAACTCTGCTACGGTCTCTGAAAGTTGTAAAACACTTAGAAACTCATAACAAATAATTAGGATGTTGAGGAAGTGAAGAATGAGTTTAGATGGTGGCAGTTTAAACATAACTTCCCTGGCTTAGAAACAGTAAAATCTAGTGCAGCCCTTTCAATTATATGACCAAAACTTCCTGATAAATCTCCCAAGCAGTTTGTGAACAAATGCTACATGTCTTCTTTTAGTATAGCACCCGCCACTCTCTCTGTCAATCCCACTTTCTGTATAGCTGTCAGTTGTCAGCATTAGAAGATGTGCGTGACATTGTAACTCAACGCGAACTCTGCTTTGACCTCTTCCTGCAGGTTAAGAGTGACCCAGCCCTGAGAATGATTTCGCTGTCTACACATGGGATAAGCTTCTTTATTATTCACACCATTCGCTCTTACTATGGTCTCTCACTATGTCTGGACAGCAACTAATCACAGCTGAGGTAATTGCATCTGATGGAGCCATGCCAACTGTCCTGTTTGGTAGGGGGCCAGTCTGGGACCTCTCACTCAGCTCTGGACAGGGTCACGGGGGCGGAAGATGCAGACAGACATGCACAAACCGTCCCCCGAGCACGGCCAGGTGATAGAGCAGCAGTGCCAAAAGAAGAAAATAGATGCACAGATTAAAGAACTGAGAGAGGCGAGGGGGGACAACTGGGTCAAGTCAGATCTAGGTGGTGAGTGACTGGACACATAAGGAGGTGTGTCAGATGGTCATAAATATACTAAAAATGTAATCAGAAGAGAGAGGACTTCAAGCTGCAGAACACTTTCTAAACGTGGATCAGTCTGTGTTCTCATTGTTTCTGTTACTAGAGAAGAATGTCCTCCCATTATCTAAATAAATACCATAGCCAGTGTTTAAAAATAAGATGAACATTAAATGGAAGTTAAAAGTTACATTCTACAAACAAATTGTGTTAATTAATTCAAGAAGGACTTTCTTAGCTGAGGTATATAGTAAACAAAGTATATATTTGTATTGCACTGTACAGCAGATTTAGCAGGCCAGTGGTCAAGTCCATTCAAGTTTAGCCTAAGATTCCTTGCAATGGTACAATATTTTAAAAACTTTCCAGGATCTTTTATTAGGGATGTTTTATTTTCAGCTGATATGGATATTTGACTTGCTGTTGGTGAAAAATATGATAAAATTATATCAATATTTCAAGATCCATGGCTAGGCCCAGAAATTGAAGTTGAGTTGTGTTAGAGTTCACAAATTAACTTAAAAAAAAACAACAAAAAACATAACATTTTCTCATGATATAATATACTGTAATTTTTAAGTCATGTCTTTACCTTCATTGCTCCTATATTAGTAATAACAAATCCATATAAAAGTACATACATTTTAGTAATATATGAAATATCCTGATATCACTGATACCTAAATTAACACCAATATACCACCCGTCCCACATCACCTGTTTAAATGCAAGATGTTTCATACCCCAGTGTCTGACCAAAAAACCTTTAAAAAAAATCAATTTATTAACCCAATACAGGAAGTCTCAGATGAAATAGAGTAGGCAACACTTCAAGTAAATATATTCACTGATGGCTTCTGTGTATTGATTAGGTAAACTGTCTCATTTGACTCAGGCTAAATGAACGCAAAACTTTGTCTGTCATCCAATTAGGCCTACGATAATGTGCTTTGTTCTCTGCTTACGAGATGTAAATACTATGTGGATCTTGTGTGTTGTTTATACATTAGTTTAGATGACAAACTGAAGTGTGGCTTTTGTTGTAGTAGCTGTCTCACGCTTCACCCTCTAATGCAATTCACCAGGAAGCAGCTTGGACACATCTTGCAGTATATATCTTTATCAAACCTGAGACATATTAACATAATTGTCAGCTTTTACTGTAGCTTGTCTCTTTAACATCATTTTGGTTGTATTTTTAGATCCGCTGCACTGTTTGAGATTCAAGACCACTAATTAAATAGACAGAAATACTCACCATGCCAGAAATGACAGAAATACTCACCAAACTGTGATGTACTGGAAACTGCTCGGCTTGTCACGTACATCTAAACAAACACAACAAACTATGCTGTGAAATGCCAAATACACCAAACTCAGTTTTAATTCAGTGAGGGTAAGTAAATTGATATATTTTTTTCATATTTTATTTTATTTCATATTATGGCCTGTCATGATAATTACTCAAACTTATCGTTCAATATACTGTATGATAAGTGGAACAATATATTTTGGGGCTCAAAATTCATCGTACGTATATTTTAGTTGCAGTGGGGAAGTTTCAGCTATTTTTTATGTAATATGGTAAGATCTGAGCTGTAGGAAGTTAAAAAAGTAACATCCAGGAGTAAGTATTTGTTCATTCTGCTATTTATTTGTTGGAGCTCATGCCTTTTAATGTTATTTAAAACAAATACAGTATTGTTTTATGTCAGTGGCATAAAGTAGTTTCATTATTATGGTTTATCACAATATCTATCTGTAGCAATATATCATCCTTCAAAATGTGTTATTCAGACCTATTTAAAATGCCCTAAATTTTTGTATACGAGTATAAGTAGAAAAAGTTGCTGTTTTGAGAACCTTTAGAGTTTGCCACTTGTTTGTCTCAGGCTAAGTTACAAGTCAGATGTGTGCAGAGGCAATGGTGCTCATTTAATGCCTTACTAAGGAACATTTCAAGGCAAAGCAATAACATATCCATAGAGAAGAGCATGTGGTGTATGTATATTCTCAACCAGAAAGTTAAAAACTGTATCTTAAGTCTTTTGTTTTGCTTTACAATTAGCAAAAAAGTAATAACAATTATAATTTTGGCATTACAGCAGCTGTATCATTAGTTGTAATACAGTAACAGTAGTAATTACAGCAGAGTTACCACAAAATTGTATGTTTTCTTACATGTTTATTTTGCAGCTTTCCATTCTCTTCACTCTTAATTACAGTAGTCTTTTACCAACCAGCCAATTAGTGAGGAAATAATGTCAAAAACACAAAGGTAGGTCACTGTCACTGATAAGCAGTGACAGTGAGGTGAGACACTGTAAGTGAATGTGTTCTATGCATAGGCCTGAGAGCTATGAGCTGGGATAATGACCAGGATGATTGTTAATCGATGGTCCCCTCGCATCTTGTCTTGCATTTCTGTTCTTGGGTTGTGTTTTAATGTCGCTCCTCTGCTCGCTGACCTCATTAAAAGATCCGGTTACCCTCAAACAGCTTTTTAATTTAGCCTAATGATTTTTTGCATAATAGATCAGATACTCGGTAAGCCCCAGGGAACGGCCCTTCTTTTCAAGGTGCCTTTATAGTGTGAGGAGGTTTGGGACATTGTTATTTTACTGTGTGTTTTTGTGTCTCTGCAGTTGTCCCCTTTTAAGATACTGTCCTCTGCAGTGGATAATTTATGTCCCAGGGCACTTCCTCATTGCTTTTAACAAGTTTATTATATTCAGATATGAACATAATGCTTATCGCCCACATAACACAAGCTTCAGTTGGAGTTCTGTAATATATTTTCTATAGGGATGCTCATTGTTATCATCAAAGCAAATTAGTTGTAAAGAAATGAAACACTTTTTTTTTTATACAATGCATGAAATAAGATCATCTGAAGATGCAGGTTTTGATTAAAGATTATTCACTGATTCTGACAAATTAATGATATAGATCATAGAATGTTCGCTTTTCTGCCAATATGATTCAATTACAAATGCAAACAAATAATTTATTTTACAACGTTCAAGGTGCACTATGTAACTTTTCTGGTGAGGGGTCTGACACCTGCTTCTCCATGAAAATGTTACTGCTAGGCCTAAAATGTTCAGTATGGCAATAAATGTATCCATCATGCATTTATTGAATTACAGGTGTTTTATTACTCAAAAATACCTTAATATAACTTGAACTGTACAGATCTGACCTATGTTCTGGTGGCACGGCCTACGTTTTCCATAGAAATTAATCAGTTTAATGTCATACTGTTGAACTTTCTAAATTAGCAGTTACATTTCCATGAAGCAAATGGTGGATCTTCCACCAGACAAGTTACATAGCGTACCTTTAAATAGTTCAAGTTGATAAAATGGAAATTAAAACATTTACAGATTAGAATAAAATACAGTGTTTTTTCTCTATTTGATTGCCAATCAGGCTCTAAAATGAAAGATGTCAAATATAAATAGCAGGAGTCACAAACATCATTAGCTTATCTCATTATCTCATAAAATTATGCACAGCAGTCATTGAGAAGTTCATATCTCTCAGTCAAATGTCTGGAGAACTTAAAGTATGCACAGTCCATTTTGTCTGTGTATACACAGTGAATGTACACATTGAATGAAGTGTCAGGCCCAAAACCCAAAAGTGATGAATGAAACTCAAAATCAATTTTCTACAAATATCTTGGGAGGATGCTTTCAGTCCATATATAGCCCAGCAAACTATAATCTTTGCAGTTGGCCGTTGTACGAGACATGCTCTGTTACCCATCACTGCTGTACAGCCCAATCCACAAAACACGCAGAGCAGCCAGTGTGACAGGCTGGGTCCTGATCAGCAGTCACCCAGGCCTGCGCGTCTCGACATGATCACTGCCTGTCATTAGTCAGTTATGCTGTAAATTATTAAACCATGCACATGTTTGGAGCCATCTAAACACAGCCGACACAACGCCATGCAAAGTGCTTTCATGCACCAAGCTAGGCAGTGACACGCTCTCAGCAGAAAGAAAAAAAAAAGTCGGACTCTGGGAATCATTGAATGAATAAGTAAGTTGCCGGGAATAAATAAATAAGCGAAACAAACAAAAAACAAGCTGGAGTGGGGGGAGCTTTGAGCTGAGAGGAGGGGGATGATGACGCCGTAATTTAGCATTTCGACTTCATATCCCAGTCAAATTAAAAGGGAATCTTAATGCATGTGTCTCTCCCCTGCATTGATGTCTTCTCTGTCTCTGATATGGTGTTCTGTCGGTAGATGCAATATGCCTGACAATCTATTCCCAGACTGGCCTTCGCTGCCACTCAAACTAAGCACAGCCCTACTGAAGCTATTAGACAGGCTGTTTTGGGGAACGGAAAAGAAACCATCAGCGCTCTTTTGCGTATGTTTGTAAGCTGGCGTGTATAGCATAAAGCAGCCTGGAGTTGACATGTGTGTCTTGGCATCCCTGACAGTGCTCCTCTGCTTGTATGCATACACCCACTCAGCTCCAGAGCTCAAGGGCCTTGTAATTAGGAAGTGCTCGACAAGGCCAGTCCCACTACTGTGCATTGTGAGGCCACGGTAGCTGGAACTTAAGACAGCATGGTGCACAAAGTGGGTAAACAGTGTCTGACATGTTTTCAATATGGTTACATTAGAACGAGTTGCGTTTGATTGAAAAGCTAATATTCAAGCAATGCAAATCATCAATCATGGGAAAAGGCCTATTAATTATTCAATAAAACAGTCTAATTCTAGAATCAATGTAGAGAAGCGGAGAAAGGGTTGTGGGGCTCCCAGCAGAGTGTGCAGGAGAGGGAGAGCAGCAATAATGTAAAGGAATAGGGAATTACCCCTCTCTTTTGGAGCAGGGGCTGGTCTCATCCAGAGCTGTCAAAAACAACTGCCTCTCACGCGTTTCATCTCGCCAAGTTTAAAGACGACTTTGGAAACACTTCATTTTCCGCACAAAACTCGTTAGCTCTTTGTTCCTCATTAGCCTATTCCTCTGTCTCAGTTACTCCTCCTCTTTTGTCCCCCTCTTCTCCATCACCCCTTTTTTCTTCGAAGTCATCGTTATGCCGCTTAAGACCGCCTGGCTCGACCGTTTTGAAGTTTGGTATTGTGCCCTCTGATCTAGGGCAATTACAACTGGTCCAAATCTCTTCCTTGGGAATTCATTATTTACAATCAATTAAACAAATTCATCAGCAGTCTCTTCAGCTGAATACGGGGCGTGTAAGTGGTCGACCATAACGAAGGCGCGTGGCAGACTGGCCCAATCAGCTCTAATACAAAGTACTGTGGATTTTCCTAGAGCCAGGCCCCCGGCCCCTGGCACCTCAAAGGTGTTTCCACAGGCTTCATTACTCACTGGGGACTTCTAAAGTCCAACAGTACAGCCACTTCAAAGCTCATTAGTATCTATTATTAATAAATTAATGTCCAATATTTTTCATATACCCAGGCTATCGTTAAAAGTTCTGGACTCAGAGTTAACTTCATTGAGTCCTCATTTGTGTGCCTCTTTATGAACTTTTTTACAGATTATCTGGGCTATGTGGAACAGTAGCTTTAGCACAGAGCAGTGAACTTCATGTCCTAACCAACTCATAAAGCTCTCAAGGTGTGTTTGAGGCGTTTAAGGCTGTCCAACCACAGCCACAGCGGTCTATCTGATAACAACGGTGCGGTTTGAACAGAGGAAGTCAATAAAAGCGGTTCATACTATACCTATACCGCAGCAAGAAATAAACTAGTTTTCATCATATATTATGCAAACAATGTAAAAGAGAGAGCTCCAGGTACATTTCAATATTTTGATTGCTGCTTAATCTAAACAAATGTACATTAATTACAGAGTGTGGAGCTTGAATATGTTATGGGTCTTTAGTCTGTCAAAATGTTGTTTTGTTTTTTTTTGTCAGTGAATTAATTTTAAACATAACTGTAAACATTAGGTCAGGGCCGCCATTCTTCTGTCTAAGAGTTTGTATTTAGCTGCAATATAAGATGTCATAAAAACTCGGCAGTGCGCCTGCTTATAGTTGTTGCTAAAGATAACATTTTTATTAAACAGCTACCTGTCACAGTCCATTGGTGCCTGATTTAGTGGAGTGCATCCCAAATGGACTGCAGAATGGGGCATACTGGTCCCAAGTGCCATCTTGAGGCAATTGCTTCTTACCTCACCATTAAATGTCGGAACGATCCCAAAAACACCAAAAAGCTCATGGAAGATGTGAGCAAATAGGGCACATACACCCTTGTAATGAGACAGAGGCACATCTTGCTTACATTTAATAAGGACAACATCTTCCACCTTCAAAAATAATAGTCTTTTTTGCAAGAATAACATAGCACAACATAGCACAACATAGGCAATATCACTTATAAATTTCATCATACCTCAGCACACCCACATTAACAGTTATAATAGGCATTCAGAAAGGACAAATATGGGGCCTGGAGCAGTGTAATTGTAACGTACACTTAACAAGAAGGTTAGGACAAGCTGAAGGGTGACAGGACAATTACAACACAACAAGTCTCGCCATTGCATGTTATTCTCTTGTTGTCACACACACGCACACACACACATACACACACACACACACACACACAGAAGATCAAGAAGCGCAGCATCCAGGGCCCTCTCTGTGCATGTTAAACAATGCTCTGACTGTCAACAATCAGGCATAAATTAGCAGCTGTGGCCTCTACTGTATTTATTCTGGTAATTACCTCCCAGGAGGGCACACACAGACACAAGCACCACACGACACACTTGCACCAGCCCCTCGTCTTCCAGGGAGGAGTCCATGGGTGCCCCACCAAGACTCCTATTGCTAGCTTGTTTGCATGGCAGCATATGTAAAAGGAAACAGTTTAGAGCACCTTTGATTGCTAAAAGCTTGAAATCATAAAACTTAGTCTGTTGATCAAAGTGAATCATTCTTTCTTTAGGGGACATGGGAGAGTGGCCCTGATGGATTGATTGACAGTTGTGAGGGTGTTGTAAATTTGGATATTAGAGTTCAATAAAAACTGACAAACGGGACAGAAAGAGTGAGGGAGGAAGAGGAGAAGAGGAGGAGAGAGACTGGGACGCAGCGGTGACAGCCACATGAAATCTCATCTCCATTTTTGACAATGGGGGGAACCGTGAGGCGTCGAGAACAGAGGGAGGAATTTAACTGCTTTCATCTTGTCATAATTATCTGCAAGAAGCCACATGAAAGGAAAAATCTGTGTTTTTTGTTTATAAATTAGAGAACAAGGACACTTTCCCTGACAACTTTGATGGCATTTTTCCTCTGTGCATGGTTGAACAGTCCTGGGCTAATGATCCCCTCTTTTCTTAAATCACTTGGAAAAACCACAGATGAAAATTGTAATAAAAATGACACTAAATACAATTTACCAAATGAGCGCTGAGCTGAACTGTCATAATTCAGAGAGCTTCATTATCAAAATTGCCAAAATTGTGTGCTCATATCTGTCAGGACAAGCAAGCTAAATGAGGAAATAGATTTTTTCTCCCAATAAATTTACAAATAGGCAAAAGTTTCCAGTTAAAATTAGACCTTTCCACAAAGTCATGATTCTGTGGAAAGGCTAAAACTGTTTTAAGGACAGGGCATGTTGTGTGTGACCACAAACTATGAAGGCTGCTTGGTATACCAGTCATTTTTACATTAAGAAACACAGTTTTTTTTTTTTTTAAATAATACACACTTTAATATGGAAAAACAATTATTTTTGTTGAAATAGTAGGATAGAAATATACTAAAAATCATCAACATTATTTTATTCAGTATACAGTTGGTGAAAATCTCCCATAATCTTTCATACAGTGGACAACAAAGCAATATGAAGACACAAATGGGTATATGCTTCACTTTTTAATAGTGTCCAGATAAAACAATATTAAAACATAAGTCAGATCTAACAACATATGCTAATCCAATTGAATTATACAATTTATAACGTATGCTCTCAGCCCCAACAACTCAAATAATATAACAGCAGAAAGAAGTAGATCCCTAAAAATTCTTGAAAACCTGTGTCCTTGAAGCTGACCCAAATGCACAGTGACTGGCCTGAGTGTTAGTGAGTGCAGCAGTGTTTCTCTCTAAAGCTCAAACTTCATTAAAGAGAGCCCAGGTCATTTCTATGATCCATGCAGTTGGGCTTTCATGAGGAGATCAACAAATGGAGACTGAAACCAGCCGCAACAGCGATCAATAGTTCTCTTCAAGACGCACAGGCGCACTCTGGGTATCCATCAATCTCCAGCCTCAGACAGAAAGTTAACCACAAAGTGAAAATAACAACTGCTTGGGTTAGTTGGCACCTCTCGTCCACAAAAGTAAATCTGTGCCTTTTTAACTTTCTGTTGCGCGATTATTACATGCATGTTTTATTTTATTTTTTCTTTATTTAACCAGGATAAGTGGAATCTAATTTTCAGGGTAGTCTTGGCCCCAGGAGAGGAGAGCAGCCACAGAAAATCTAAGCAAACACTGGAAGAACATGCAAACTCCAAACAGAAAGGCCTCATGCTGCCTGGGAGTCAAACCCAGAATGGGATGGCAGCCAAAACGTCTTGATTTCAAAAACAGTGTCCAGATGACTACCTCTAAAACCTTTTCTACCTTAGATCACTACAGCTGGCAGCAGTTAATTCTTGTTGGTAGTATGTACAACTGCAGATCCCGAAATAGTCTGGTATTGTAAAATAAAGCCAAAAGTGCCACTGAATTATTAATCACTAATGTCACTGGATTTCCAAAGTCAATATTCAAACAAAACAAAATTAACTATAATTCTCTTTTCTCTTAACGTTGTGTTTTAGTCATTTAATATGTTTTTGCAATAAAATGAGGTGCTTAATAATAATTTCAAATCTAAGGCCAAAACAAACTGGAGTCAAACTCAGCCTTTTGCTCCACTCTGCCCTGTTAGGCAATAGTATGGGCCACAGCTAATGGGTAGACCAAAGAAACACTTCATAAAACTGCCCATCATCTATCACTTAAACCCAGTACACATATTCCTTGTTTTGGCCGGTTACCACTGCTAATGCTGAGTATTTTTCTCACACAGTTAAGGCGTTGTTGTAGGACCAATCAGCAGCTGCAGAAGGTGCTTGAAAAATGTAAAGTTAAGCCAAAACACACACAGGGCAGACCAAATCTCTTTTAATAAGAGTTTAATACAAGAGAATCATGTTTATTGTGATCTAGGGGAGCACATACTGTATCACAAAGAACCACCAGCCTTTATAGTGGCAAGCAGTCGTGTGCTATGTGCTTAAAAGGACACACCATATGTCCACATGCACTCTGCACATTAGGCAGGAAAATGTCTAGTCATCCATCACTGCCTCATTAGAGCTGGGAGAAAACCAGGGGCTGGGAGCCATATTGCTGCAACATATTTTACAAATACCATCACACACACACTGACAACTTCTTATGTTTTTGCTCAAAGGTTTACGAGAATATCCAGTGTACTATTTAGAGGGACCTACTCGGGTCCTACTCGATCCGGAGTATCTCGCCATCTGTGGCACCAGTGACCTTTTGTAAGGGTCAGCTTAGATTGGTTGAGTAAGATTAGGCTATCGATTTGGTGAACTGAGTTTGCATGTATTGTTTAAAAAAAACAAAAACAAAAAAAAAACACTAAAAACATGCGCATAGAGAAGTGACCCACCTCACAGGGGAAAGTCTTCAACTGGACAACTGCTAAAATTATAGTAATTGGAGTGTATTTAGCTAAAACAACTAAGAAAACAACCAGTTAGACAACAAGGAAAAGTTGTCTGTTGTCAAACAACAGCTTTAAGCTAGTGAGAAGTGCTCAAGATTTTGTTTTCACTTGGCTTATATCATGCACTTTTTGTTTCTCCATTAGCTCCATGCTGCCTGTTTTCTGGCCTTAATTGCAGTTTACACGGTAAGGATAATCACTTGTGAAACAGGGCGTGTTATTTTCTTGCCCAAAGTGTGAATCCTAAGCAGGCCAATCGGCAGCTTTATCGCTCCATCTCTGCGCTGGCTGAATCTTAATGGCTGGTTGGAGAGAAGGAGCACAGGGAGCGAGGAGAGAGAGAGAGAGAGAGAGAGGCTGACAGCGGGGCTTGACATGGGCATTAAATCATGCCCCGAGGAATCCTCCATCCACAGGCTCCTGACAGCAGCACTGTCATCACGGCCAGGCCACTTCCTATGCCTCTTGACAACACTGGAGCAGAATTAGTCAGAGCATCAGATGTAAATTGGCGCTGTTCAAGGATGATAATGAGCACCAAGATACATGTCGGTGTCACTGACAGGACGCCATCATGATTGGCTGTCCCTCACACCACGCTCTATTAGGTCTAATGGTATTCAGGCCAGGTATAGGCGAGAGAGAGGGGGACTAAGAATGGACAGGGAGAAAGTTTTGTGTTGTGATCAGTTTGTATGATTTGGTGTCGGCGCATGTTGCTTTCCTGTAGGACCCTGTGGCCAGAGAAGTGGACATCTACACTGGGCACAAGGAGCTACAGCATGTGTCCACTAAGTGACACCATCTTCTCTGCAGTCAGACATATGGCATCATCTGTCAAACTTATTGAAACTTCTTGCAGCGTTTAGTTTGGAAAAAGAGCCAATCAGATCCTCTTGGAAGAGTTCTATTGTTTTGTATAAACGTGCCATAGACAATAAGCCTCCAGTCCAAAAATGCAACTGGTTTTATCCCTGCCTGAACCTGTGTATTGCACACATACACAAGTCACTTCCAAACAAATCTGGGAAAAACTCCTGGCTCCCTACTTTCCCATTCACTGTGTGAGCGCTATGAATGCATGCAGTGTGTACAGCTTGCTAACATAATGCAGTAATAGTTGCCAGTGTGCCATTTTCCCTGCCCATGCAGCGGATGAGCCAGCCTGAGCCTGCCCCAGATGCATACATTTCCCATAATGAGGCAGGTGGCCTCGACAGACGGCTCGGGCGTGTGGGTGACACGGTGTACACCGCAGCTCTGGGCACCTGACTGACAGACAGTGCCAGTCCTGCTCCTCCTGTACTCCTCTCTCTTGCTCTCTCTCCCTCTCTCTGTGCGTGTATGTGTGTGTGTGAGTCTTGCCACCTTGCTCTCTCTTTCTCTCGCTACAATACTGGTTTTTGCCTCTCTTCTTGCTGCCTTCTCTTGTTCAGTTTTTATTTTGGAGATTGTGCAAATGTTTGTGTTTATGACTGTGTATTTGGTGGAGCTTTGATTCATAAATTCCTATGCTCGTCGGCAATTTCAAATGAAGATAGCCAAAGTCATTAATTGAACTGCTACTGCTGTAAAGGAGTAAAACTCACAGTAATTAAGAATGAATAAATAATTGATTATGTATATTTTCTTGTAATTGGCTTCTTGTTACCCTTCTACATATGAAATGCTAATTGATGCTGGGAGTTAATTATGATTCACTCTGAAGTTAGAACTGGATCCAGAGAGACATCCAGTATCAAGTGCAAACGTCCAATCAGTGCCATTTCCAAAAGACCCAAGGTCAAGCCCCTTGCTTTCTCCGAAACTGCCTCCAAAGTAGGAGTGGTCAGAAGGCATAATGATACAAAATGCCCCGCCAGCCACCTAATTGAAAGTATTTAGCAAACTAGCATAGGAAGGCATAAATGGCAAGGATTAAGCTAGAGGCTTTAAGCAAGAGGATCTATTAGGAAGGAATCCCCAAGGTCTAACTAAGGATGTAAGAATCCCAATTTCGGTCTATGCTGAAAAAGAGATTATAGCAATGTTTTAAAATCTGCTCTGGGAAGATAGAAAAAGAAAAACATTAATTTGGAATTTGTCAATTATGACAGGGCAAATATTTTAGTGGATTTTTAGTGCAATTTTAATGTAAACACTGAATATTTCAAATATTATACACCAGGGTTTGTAATTTGTATATTGGTAGTAACTGGAAAGCATTTGAATTGGTGTCATGATTTGGGGTAATAGGCCTAAATAGTTGCTGGAACACTCCCATTACACACCCTTGTAATTTCTCAAATAGTTGCCAAATCAGAATGAAGAATGAAGGGGAAAGCGTTCAATTTAAGCCCTATTGTAAACCATTGCCTTAGTTTAAATACACTTTACGAAAATGCTGATAGCACATTGTTATGGGAATGAGAGGCAGACACAGAGAAAGTTGTTGGCTCAGTCAGAACAGGGGCAGAGCCGTCTTGTGTGTCAGCTTTCCTAATGGAGTGTTAACATGTCCAGCAGCGAACAAAGACCAGAGATTGTGCTCCCCTTCTCACTGCCTTACAGGACCCCTTCTGTCTGTCTGTCTAACTGACTGAGGTGTCCTCTGACTTGCCTGCATTAATTTTCTACAACAGGCCAGGCCTAGGGCAGCTGTGTCAGCATTTCATGAGCATGGTGAGTACTGCTGATTTTAGTAGTCTGGTCTATTGGCCCACATGGCAGTCCTGTCAAGGAAGTAGAGGCTGGAGATGCTCCTGTGCCTGGCTTACAAAAGCCCCTGTGATCAGCCTCTCTGTGGAAAAGCTTTCAGTGGATTCAAAAGCTCTGGGACTTACACTTTGGTAATGTCAAGAAATTTTAGAATTTATGCTGGAATTTTACAATGTTACAGAAATAGATTCTGTCCTCAGCAGTTAGCAAATCAACGATAGCAAATCAGCTGTAATACTCAGATGTAAAAAATATGAACGACGAGAACCTTTTATAGTCTTCATTTGATTTTAAAACCTCCAATGCAAAAATATCATATATATATATATATATATATATATATATATATATATATATATATATATATATATATATATATATATATATATATATATATATATATATATATATATATATACACACACACACACACATATATATATATATATATATATATACAGACACACACACACACACATATATATATATATATATATATACACACACACACACACACATATATATATATATACACACACACATATATATATATATATATATATATATATATATATATATATATATATATGTGTGTGTGTGTGTGTGTGTGTGTGTGTGTGTATATATATATATATATATATATATATGCTGCTGTATTGTCTTCTTCTGTACACAGAATATTTCTTTGGTTTTGTTTTGGGATATTGCTTCCTTTTTTAAATGCCTCCTCCCTTGTGTCCTCCTGCTGTTTTTGCATGTTTTATGTATCAGTCATTCAGGTGGGGAGTGGCTGCAATCTTTTAGAAGGGAAGAACTTGCCGTTTTCCTACTCCGGCACCAGGTGTAAGTGAAATTGACAGGGTTCTCGATACACACTGGAAATATGTTATTGTATGAGACAGCCATTATTCTCCAGAACTTTGCATCACGCACTATCTTGGCCGAGCACTCTGATCTGGATCGCTGTATGGTTAAAGGAAAAGGGGAGGGCTGCACCACTTAAGTGAGTCAGTGTTAAATAAATTAAAGACAAATTGATTAAGAGGGCTGTACAGTCAAACTTTAGACAAGATTTATGGGAAAAACAAACTTGTATTCTGTTGTAAGATAAAAAACATGTGTAAAGTTCATTGTAAACACCACTGTGCTGCTGCATGAGTTCATAGTTGGCACTCAGTGGGAAGCAACAGGGTTTGTATAATTCATTGTAATTCTTGGGCTAAAATAGTTTTAAAAGTAGTAAGCACACAAGCAAAAAACAAAACATGGCAAGAATAATGAGAAAAGACAGCGAACACAAGGGTCAAAGGGAGAGGCAAAAGCAATAAGAAAAAAAGACTGAAATTTACCCTGTTAATCCAAAACAAAGTTTTGTTTGGCAAATGTATTTGCAACCAATGCACAGATTAATTGTTACAAGCAACTTTGATTAGGTCTTCACAGTTTATAAGAGGTGTACAGCTAATTGTCAGTAACGCTGTTTGGAGAGGAATTCAGGCTGAAATATTTTGGGATCGACCAATCAATAACAACAAAAAAGAATTAGTTTGCTATGTGTCACTACCTCTAATACGTTATATAATTTTAAGGGATGAAAAATATGAATCAATTATTAAGTGATTGTGGCTGAATATGTATTCTGCGTTAAAGTTACGTCAATCCACCCTTAACCCAAAAGGTATTAGGTTCAGTGGCACTGATACAGCCATTGTGTATATTGAGTACTGATTTGTGGGGGTAAACATGTAGCAGCAACTGTCTTTTGCCAGTTGCCACAGTTGATCTTTGGCAGTTACCTCCTGACCCTGGGGCCACTCTGGCTCTCACCTGTGTACCTGAGACTAAACTGCTGTGGGGCACCTGATGCAGGCACAGAATGAGAGGCTACCACCTTGGAGCAGCGGCATTTCAGCTCCTAGGGAATGTTTACATATAGCATCGTCCAATATTTCCTGGCTTTAGTCTGACGTTTCCTGGCCCATTACCTTGCTAGATGTGCTCGTTCTATAACTGTATCTTGGACCAGCTTGTTACATTTGACAAGAGGTGTTTGAACCAGTGTGGCCAGGCCCTGTCCAAGGCCTCTGTTCACTGTCGCACATACAAACTACTCATTCCTCCCGTTCATCCTTTTGTCAGAAAATGGTACAAGCATTGAAGCATACGCCAAACTGGCCTAAACCTGAGATGCTGATACAGTAGAAAACCTTTGCCATCCCTTTTAATGAGATTCTTGCACATACACACATCACTTGGCTATTAGACCAGGAAGAAAACTATTTGAAAGTGAATTTTAGATTTCCGGTGCTGGAGCTTTGCCTGGGAGTGGCAACTGAGCTCACACCTCATACACCTCAGTGTTTCGGCTCCAGTTGCTCTCGCACACAGCATGGATGATCAAAAGAGGCCAACGGCTGCCGACCATTATGCCAATGACACTTTGAGTAAGAGTCCAGAGAGCGTAGCGACATGACAGCCATTAGGGATTGAAAGTGGGACTTTAAAGGAGGGCTGAAGGATAACTGTCAGTGCAAAATCAAAGGGCAAAAGTGAAATCTTCATAATGTATTGCACTGAAAAAACCTTGCTCAGGCTGACTCTCTCAACCATAGGCTCAAAAGTATCCCATACACAGCGAGGCCATTCAAGTCCCCAAAACATGAAACAGCCTGGAACAAAGAGCTGATGAGAGGAGTTCAGAGCCTGGCACTCTGTAAATGCGAGCGAACAGCAGTGAGGCCCATTGTGCAGGTGGTAGACACACACATCATTAAGGACTGGTCTGGGTGACAGAGCAGAGGACTTCTAACTCACAGTCCAAACTGCACCTCTGCTTCCCCAGCTCGCATCCAGCTGACAAATGTGACTGAAGCAACGTGGCAGCCAAATTACAGCTAATGGATCACACTCTGCTCCAGTAACAAAAGGAGAAAAACTTTTTCAAAAGTGCCAGCAGCTCTTCTGTCCCTGTGTGTCCAATATAACGCTTCACAAGTTTAAAATGACTACAATACTTGACCATCGATAACTGGATCCAGACATACTCCCTTGTCTTCCAATTTGTTCACTCATTGTTAAAATTGACAAACAGAGTGTCTTTGTGTACGTAGCCTGAGCTCTTTCAGAGCCAGAATCAAGGCCTGCTGCTGGCACTGACCAGACACTCCGCTGCTCTCACAGCTTGGCAGAAAACTGCCTCTAATGTGTTTCTCTGTCGCATAATCAAGGATTTCACAGTAAATCTTTGATCTGGGAGAACCCTCTCTGATGGGAGAACCCTCCAACT
Organism: Taenioides sp. WSHXM2023; assembly: GCA_029959045.1. NCBI lineage: Eukaryota > Metazoa > Chordata > Actinopteri > Gobiiformes > Gobiidae > Taenioides > Taenioides sp. WSHXM2023. The sequence continues at coordinate 14,761,998 of CM057099.1, forward strand.
GCTACCACACAGCCTTCTCTGAGCTCTGATCTTCCTCCAATTAATGATGTCAAATGAGTGTGTTTACAGGCTCATTAGATTACTGCTGCAGAAGTAGAGCACCGCCCTGCACCATACAACACACACAGACAGGACCCAGACCAGCGCTGCCTGTCTTGACATAGCCCTTGGAGGGACGCCTGATGGCACAGAACCAAAGTACTTTTACCACGACAGAGAGAACGAAGACCCAGTGTGGAGTAAGAAGCCCTGATGGCAAGGTCTCACATAGACACAAACACAACCCAAAATGTTCAACCCAGCTGGACCTGTTTGGAGGCTGTTCAGGGAAGATTTAATGGCCAAGCCAATCCCCTGAAGAGTCTGAGAAGCCCTGAGACATGAGTGGAGGCCAAGGCCACAGGGCAGAAAGACAGGTGCGAGTCTTAAACCAACTTGCTCTCTATACTTAATTAACATGTTTACTAATCCCCCAAAGAAGGAGACACGCCATACAGTATATGATATTTCATGTATAGTCCAATGTCCTAATGCAATTGTCTAATAATCCATATTGATGGTAAATCAAACAAACATTCAGTAAGAATCCAGAAAAAATATAAACAAAATTAGTTATTTCTTAGCTAGCTAGGCTTAACAGATGTATACTGTGAAATACTGATGTTATTCAGTAGAAAAAAATTAACATGGGAAAATATCAGAGCTAAGCAGTTTCATAAAGAAACAATTTATGTTTCATTCATCACATTTATAAATCACAACAGCACATGTTCATCCAAAGCGGCGTGCCGTCTTTAAAGAGACACCATGCAGGCAGCACTCACATATAACTCCACTGTCCCCTACTGGTCCGGAGGTCAGCTGCACGCCCCCGGATGAGAGCAGCACAGGGCCTGGGGGCTCTCACCTTAGCTCTCTCTGAACAGAGGCGAGCTCAGGCCTTTTCTTTTCTACCAGCACTAATTATGACACTAATGAGAAGAGTGTGAATCAGAGGGTACCATGTGGACAGGAAGACGGCTTTGACATGCCGCTTCAATTACAGAACAGACTGTCTTGCAACAGTCACGAGACGAAAGGTTTTTTGTGGGGAGTTAAGAGGATGAGAGAAGAACTGGAGGTGAGGGGGGAGACACGGCCTCTGTAATTCATATTTAATATCAGTATCTGTGTAGCACTGCACCTAGCAGACCATTGCTGACGTAGGCACCTCCTTAATTAGGCCTGATTGTTAATGCATGAAACATAGCAGTATATCCCATTAGGGGAATGTAATACACCAACTAAATATGACTATGAAAGCAGAAAAAGAGGTTCTAAGATCTCAAGTCTTTTAGTCATTCCCAATCAGCCCAAGGAGCACTTCTGTTTACACATAAAGTAAGCTAAACCTTATTTAATCTTATTTAGTTTATATAGTCTAGGGAAATAATAATTTATTAATATTTATTAATAATAATTTTATTTATATTTTATTGTCATCATACATCATGTGTTGCCACTGATTTGTTGGATGGTGGATTTGCTGGTTTATGAGAAAAAACAAGGGTCATTACTAACACTAAGTAATCAGTTTCTTGGAGAGTAGGACTGGGCCATAAGGCCAAATATGAATTGTGTTTTTCTTCTAGTAATTTATGCACCTAGACCAGACAGACTTTTTAAATAAACAAGCTTTAACAGCAAAGTTTTTTCACTCCAGTGTCATTTCACACACAAAATAATTTTAACAATTTATTCCTCTCAAAAGAACATGCTTTTTTACATTTTAACTTAAAAAACTGACCATTTACATCATTGATCTGAAACAGTCTGATCAGAATTCTTTTAAATTCTGATTATTGCGTAGCTTTAAAAGAAAAAAACGTTTACTACTTCTCCAGCATAAATATTTAGTACATTCATCTGAAAATCGTAATAATAAATCATAATTTGAATTTATTAATAAATTAATCTATTTGACAAAAACACTGGTCCTGATATGTTTGCAGTAGACATGTTAAGACTGTATTTTTCACCTGCTGATATTTCGCAGTCTCTGGGAGGCATTTTTTTGACAAGGTGTGAGTGTGAGACAGAATGACCTTGGCTGGAGTGACATAACCTGTATGGGCTATCGCTGCCTCAGCACACTGTACTCTAAACAGTCACTCAAAACATCACAGCCCCCCTGTGCCCTGAGGAAAACACTCAAAACTGCCCCCCTATGCCCAGGGTCTGTCACACCGGCACACAGCACATTACTATTCTATTGTGGTTTAGCGCCAATGCCTGCTAGCTCCACTGGGAATTCAATAAGCAGCAAAATCACTGCATTTTTCACACACAAATCCACAATTTTCTCTTATTGCTGACTTCTATGTTTCTTCCTGAACCTTTTCCGCACTGTTAGGGAAAAAAATCCAACTGGTGGCAAAATTCCTTCCAGAATCATATTAGGCCGATTACACCAAAGGCCTCTCTCTCCAAGGCATTTTTGTATATGTTTTAGCTTGGGCATCTTTTTTCTATCCTCTGGTCCTCTCTTATCTCGTTACACACTCTTCAGGCTTTGTGGTTAAATTATGTATTAAGGTCAATGTCAAAACATGGAAGATGTGTAATCTGCAGGGAGTTTCCTTTTATTCATTATTACAGTGAAGGCTGAGCACAACTGTCAGCCAGCCACGGTTCTGCTCAGCATGGAAGCTTATGTGCTCAGCGGGGCCCCAACAAACCTCTACTCTCCCCCCATCTCCATACACCTCTCCCTTGGCTTCCCCTCCCTCTTTTTCACCCCTCCTCCTCCCCACTCCTCCAGGACGGACCCCTGATAGATTTACCCTCACTTTGGGATCTCCCTTCTTCTGTACGGCACCAATCTGAGAGCTGTCAAGTGCACCTACATTGCCAATGTCATGAATGTGAAGGGGAACAGGAGGGAGGGGGGTGTCATGCTATTTGCTTGTGGATTTGTCTAATCCGAAATCATGTCAGGATACAGCCAGGCTAGGAAAGAGACTCTCGAGCCCCATCCCTGGAGCATCCGTGTTTGTACACTAGTGTATGGAAAACAAGAGATGGACTAGGCTGGGCTTTTTTTTACTCTTTGTTTTAATTCTGATGTTATGCGTTGAGAGGACAACCTATCATGTCTGTCCTCCAGTGGGATTTGGATCAGGGAGGTTCCTGTCTCTCTGGCTGTCGTCTCACTGCCGCTCAACACTTGACCCCTTGTTTTCTCAATTGCTGTCAGTCAACGTCAAAGAGGCTTTTTCAGTGTCAGATATGTACTGACAGGTGTTGCGCACAACGCTTTGAGGTGCGCTGGTTGCCTTTAACCTCAGCAGGTTGGCACCGCTCCTCCTCCTTCTGCTTCATAGCTCTCGGGGGCCAGGGAAGCGGTCTGATAAGTCTGGTCCAGCTTTGTTCCAGCCAGTGTAATTATCTTCACATTAGATTAATTCAGTTAGGCCTCAGTCCCGTTTATAATACTAAAACTATTCCTAGCGGGCAGCCACTCTGTCATGTTAACTATCGCTCAATCATGTCTGTAAGTGATAATAAGTGCTCTTATTAGTGACAATGCAACACACAAAGATACAGAAATAAACATACAACAATGCGAGACACTGGAAGCTCCAATTGTGGAATTTGATTTGGAATTCAATACTTACAAGTGGTTGATTTGGTGTCATCTAACAAGACAACATTCACATATAAGAGATAATAATAGAATAATAAAATATTAGGTGGCTACTTTTACAAATTATGGATACTAAAGTGAGATACTTCAACCAAGTTCTTCATTATTCTGCTTTTAATGCTAGTAGTAGGTTAAAGCGAATACAATAGCTTTAAGGATAATACACCCATTTACCAACTTAAATGTAAAAAAACCTTTGACCATCACCACACATGAAATAGAGTCAATGAGCACAAACAGGAGCTATTCTAAATACATAAATGTAAAGAAGCTTAAGTTAAGTTTGCACATACTTTTACTGTAAAATTTACCAAAGAACTTTTTCCTTCCGGGTGAATTTATCATTATATGATTGTTACCCACTGTGAGATTTCCATAAAAAAAAACTTCAAAGTGAAAAACAAAACAGAAAAAGGCTCACACAAAAAGGTAGACAACCAAGGTTATCTGACGTTTATGTTGCTGTTGCGAATGATGTAGAGGGGTGAAGGAGCTCTATAGACCACAAGGCCAAGGTTGGATCTCTTTCAAAAGTCCCCGCTCTGATTCTCCCCTCCTCAGCCCCTCTCCTGGTGCTTGTATCTTCTTCTCCTCCCCTAACCTTACGTGTTGCACTTAGGAAAATGCCTCCTGACTGGTGGGCCTAATTACTGGCTCTTGGCTGACCCATAGCAGGCCCGGGCCTCGTCAGAACACTGATTCAACATGAGCTCCGCACCGGCCAGCACCTCACACTAATGAATACTAATGAATAATTATCAGTGGCTGGGTAGGGCACAGCGCCCAGTGCAGGGACACCACAACACACACCCTGCTTTCTTCCAGCTGCATATAGGCCCTTAGCAAGAAAACAGGCAGCCCCTCTCATGCACAAGGCTATGGAGAAATATGCAACTGTCCCTAAAGAGATGCAGAGGAAGACTCAAGGTTAAACCAGAGTAACAATGGGCACAGCAAAGGGGCTGACCTCCAGGAGAAATGTTTGGGTTTGAGTTAATGCACATCATAGACAGTTTGCACAGATACTTAAAGGTGCAAATGTAACTTTACTTGTGAAGGAACAGCTATACCACCTTGTACATAGTGTAACTTTGTATTCCAATGGTTCAATGGTTACTTATGATAATGAAATTTAAATTGCAATATTATATGCCATTTTCATGATAGGGATAATTGTATTTTTGCAACACATGAGAATATATATATATACATATATATATATGCAGGCACTCATTGCCTGCATAGATTAATCATGGTAAAATCTAAATGTATTCTGAATGGTGGCAATTCATCGCAAAAGCTGCACTTTTTAGGAAATTGTTCTCTGAAAAACACCATAATAAACTCTCAACTCAACTCTCAGATCTGGGGAAATTGTAATGAATATGATTCTTTCGCTTCTTTAAATGTTAGCATGTTCCAGTTCTAGGTAGTGGTTTAAATGTGATTCTAGATTTATGAATATATGGACATCACAGAACTAAACATGCTACAATCACAATATATGTCATAAAAAATGCAAGAGCTCAGACCTATATAACTGTTAACTACATTACAAAACTGATCTGTGACACATTAAATCAATATTCTAACAGCAATGAAAATGTGCAATTACTCTGGTAAAGATATGAAACCATCTTTTGCTCTCTACATCTTTAACATCTTCATTGCAAATGTACATTGCTCTATAAAAACAAAATTGCCTTTAGCTTGTATTAAATTCCTACTGTCACCTGAATCTCATTGCAGTAATGTGTATATCTGCCAGATGTCAGGAGTGAATTACTCCCAACTACTTAATGCCAGCTGCGAATGTGAGCGTGCACGTAACTCCAGCGCAAGTGTGCACGTCGGCCTCCCCCGTGTGAGGAAATGTAAAACTTCTTAGTGTGTTATTTTCCTCTGCACCGTTTGTTCTTTTGATCTGTGTGTACATTATCTACAGCTCTTTGAATTTCAATTTCACTGTCATGTAAGCTCTTTTCATCACCGCCGACGGTTGCTGCTCTAATAATATTCAACTTTTAGGTCACAGAGGAATGCTAATTAGATTGCTATTTTAATTAATATGTCCCTGCAGGTTTCCATATCAAATCAGCTTTAACACTGTACTGTGCACTTTGAGCCAATAAATTACAACGAAAAGCCCTGAAAATAACATCAACTTCAAAAAAAGAGGGTGTTAAAGGTGTACAAGAGTGGCACTCGTTTGAACTGTGTTTACATAAATTGCTTATTGTTGCCTAATAAACTGCATAATATCAACCACATAGGGCCATGTTTGATACTGTTCCAATAGGCTATAATAGACATTTCTATTTAATCCATACCTGGACCTGTTCTGGGATAAAAGCTGGGTATTTACAAGGGCAGGACACTGTTAAATGGTGTTTAAAGAGAAGACATAAGAGCAGCTTGTGTAATATACAGGAGGTGGAGGTAAAAATAAATTAGTGTAGTTTAAATAGTTTAAATAAGTTGGAATACAAGTACAGCTGCTGCTTTTACAACTGCCTCTACAACATTACAGCTAAAGCAAAGCTAAAAAGTTGTCTATTATTTTTTTTATAAATAACCTATACTTAGAGCCCTATGTGTATAATGCAGAATATGTTTTTTTTAAATAATCACAAGTAATAGAGCAGTGGGCATGGATAGGGGGTAGATGAGAACAGAAATTTTCAGAACACTAAAGTTTCAAATACAGAACACTGAATAATTAACATGCATATACCTCAAAATACATCTCTGAGTAATGTTGAAAAATAAAAGTTTTTGCCTTTAAATTGCAGTGTTTACATTATATTGGTGGCATTTGTAGATTCAGCTCAGCTCTGTCTATCAGCATGTATGTGAGTTTTTACCTGGATGCTCAAACGCTGGTTCTGTTGAGCAGCGGGAGGTCCCATTCATCATGAGCAGGGTAAGAGACACCTGAGAACTGCTCCATTCCTCTTCTATAATCAAGGGTCATCTTGGGGCTTCAGATTGCTTCAGCTTACTGCAAAGACACACAACTTAGTCTCCACCTGTGAAACTACAATATTATGACAGAAAATACAGATATTCTTTCTGTATATATTGGAAATGGAGATGTTAGTCTCAAGATTTAAAGCACTTGTGTACATATCACAACACAATTAGAATACTGACTACTATAAATACTCAAATACTCACTGATCAATTGTTTTATTGATTCACCCATATTCTACACATTGACAATATCGTATTGTAGAAATAGGCCTGTGTGTGGTATCTTATCTTCAGTGTGCTGTTGTACGTAATTGTGAGATTTTCTTCATTGTTACATATAGAAACATATGCATATAGTTTTAAAAAAATAACTGCACAGATGATGAAATGATAAAAACAGCATATTCAAAAACCCTAAAATCCTATTAAGTAAAATCCCACTTACAGCAGAAGATCAAGTTCAAGTAAATTGTTAGTAAAGAAACAGTGCAGTTATTGTCCAGTTGTGGTCCTACGATACATAACTGTTTCTGAACACTGGCAGTAAACAAGGCATCCAAGCTCTAGCACCAACAAAATTGATATGCATGGAGAGAAAGGGGGAGAAACTATTTGGCTGTTTATTATACTTTAAAATGAAGTGATCCACATTTGGCTGCTTGCGAGGTAATTAATGTGGGGAAATCTTGAATTAAAGATGTAAATCCTGACACTTTGGCAGGGGGGCCGGTAAGGGACAGTGGTCTCCAAGGTTTAGATTATTCTTAGCATCGACCAATTAACACCATGTATCTTCTTTTATGTTCACTTCAATTAAGAGCCTTTACAATTTTAAGTTCTTTTCTTCTCAGTAGTTAGAGTGTCAGAGAGGCTGATCAAAGGCATTAGCTGCCGACCATGCACCATAGGTAATGCTACTTTGCATAAAGAAATCTGCATATTGCTAAGAAGGTTTTTTTTATTTTCATTTTGCATGAATTACAGAGATACATTGGTAGATCAGAGTGTGGAGGTGAGTGTACACAAACACTGCTAATGCTGAAAGATCATTTGGAATTACCTTGTGACCATCTAATAACAATATTAGAACAATTTTTAGAACAATTTTCCTTTAGAATCTGCCCAATGTAATGATTATTTATTATTGGGATATGAACTTATTACGGTATTCTAACAAATAACTACTTGGCTTGTCAGTCAAAAGTAAAGTACATTTTGAAGTTTATGGCTGATCATGTTACTACATATTAGATAAAAAACGAATTCTTCAAAATAGTGTACTATGGTCCTTTTTTAGCTTTTTTTTAAAGCACGATATTTTGCTGAAGAGCATATAGACAATAAATGACAATGCTGAAACTTATTTACTGAAACAATAACTCAAAAGCAAGATTATCCCCCCAAAAAACAATTATAATGTACAATATGTTTAAAAAACACAAACTGCAATAAACAGCAGAATGAAACACTGTAGTAGTTAATTTGTCTCTATAATGAGTCAGAGAAGTTATTTTTTCAACCTTCTATAGCTCCAGTCTTATCATAAAACAGAAAAATAACAAAAGGTTCCGCACTAGTACAAAGAAAAACACGGCCCCCCAAAATTATTGTTTCATATAACATATATTATAGTATAGTAATTATCATGACAGGCCTACCAAGGCCATGTAAGTAATGCCTTAATAATAATATAATAATGCCAAACAGCCATTGCTTTTTCATAATGTTGATTTTAGAGCAACATATCTTTACTTGTTTTCCTAGCTGCCATCTTTCAGTGGCCTGTACCTAATTGTCTCCTCAGGTAAAGTGCATTTCCAGGTGCTAATGTGCGTGCACCTAGCCACTGTTGAACTTCCACTTTGACAGAACAAAACAAACAACCTGTTTGTTTGCAATAATCACTGTTACCTAATCCCATTACATTGTCAGCCACCAATAAATCAATGGGCAAATGAACTGGGCGCCTATGAGAAATCGCTGTCCTGAGAGCGCGCGTGCATCTGTATTATTCTATTGATGTTCCTCCAATGGCCGTCCAGCAGATATTGAATGCTCTTTAAGCAAAGTGCTGACATCATAATAAAGGGCCACCACGATCTGGCCCGCCGCACGCGCTTCAGGCTAAAGAGACGGACGGGCTCAGAAGAAGAAAGGCCATCTTCAAAGTCAATACTGCAACCAAGTGCTCTGTGTGGTTGTGTTTCCTGCATATAATGAACGTACAAATAGGTCATTAAAAGCTACACACAGACACACACATGCACACACGAGTCATTTAAAACAAAGGCAATGAAATCAGAAACAATAATGCAATAGTCTCTGTGACAAATAATGTGTTGGGTGGATTTTTGTGACACTAATAGCACTCTTGACTTGTTTTGAAATCTGTCAGTTTAATTGAAGCCTTTCTTACCCGCCAGACTTTTTGAATATAAATGACTATTGACATTGCATTGAGTTTATTTTTAAGTGCACTTTGACCCCAGTGTGAATGTATTATCACCTGACTTTTCTGATGACAGTATATTAAATCCTCAGAGGTTGACTTAAAAAAAGAAAGATTTAGCAATTTCAAAGATCAAAACATTAAGTTTGGTGTTATGAACGTGTGGCGCTCTGTTTTCATAACCCAAGTGTCTTAAAGCATTATTAACAAAAAATCTTTTGCTCTGCCTTGCATTTCTAAAGGGCCAAGGCAGGCTGTTTTCAATGTAATCACAGGGCATACAGCCATCTAGTGGTGGAAAGAGGCATGTGCACCTCAACAATGCAATAATACAAACATACTTAATAGGAGTCTATAGATTGTAGGTTCATCTTCTTTTCATTTTAACGGTTGCAAAGATGAACTAGACCTGCACAGAATAAACATACCAGAGCTTGCATTACGCACCTAGTTATTTCTTTTGTGTGATGATTACTCCCACGTTTATACAAAAGGGAAACTCTACATCTCTTTTATACAGTGAATCTACGCTCAGGAGATCCACTAATGGTCAAACTTGGGCTTTTTCAGCCTACACAGAACACCAGCGCACTGTGGTTTAGCCTAATAGCCAGCCTGCTGCGAGAGCTTAACCTCTCACAAACCTCACTACGGGAATAACAAGGCGCTATGGTTTCTGGTGGCCACAATCCTTTGCTATTCTCATAACAATTCTTCTGTAAATGTGGTTTGTTTCTTAATATATTCATTATAATAAGTGCAATTGTACATATACCAGGCATGAATATGTATTTGGTTCATGCAGAAACACAAAGGAATGCCTGACCTGTTGTTAAATCAGTTGTTTTTTCCCTGCTGTGAAACTATGCTTACAGATCATTACAACAACAGACAAACAAATGTACAGCAAGTGATAGAAGGAGGTGGTGGCTAGCAAACATTAAACACTTTTACACATGTTCTTTTGTGTGTGAAAATATGATTACTGAGCCCATTCACATGCCGCTGTATCGGGTTCAGCCTCTGCTTCTTTGGACATGCAGAGCCCTATCCCCCTTGTTGTCGTCTAATTGTCTTTCATTGATCCTGTCCGACCTGGTGCCAAATGTTCATCTGTTTCTAACGTTGTCTTGTCCTGCCAGTTTGTATCACAACTCAATCCTCTGTCCTTTTCACAGCTTATAAAATAAAATAAAAATACAGTCACTTGGGCAGATATGGCTTAGTTGTTAAAAACAGGCCAAGGTACTTAATTAGTCTGAGGGTAATTATATACAAAAGATTAATATTTAACTTTTTTATACACATTTTAGCATTTGAATAACAAAGTCTTATTTAGGTACTAGGGAGATGAAACTGGATTATTGCATATATTTTATTTTAAATAGCATGAGTGAGTAAAAGGCAGACATATATAGATATATTATGTATATTATATATATTTTTTTTCTGATATTTTGTAACAAACTATAACATAAATAAAATATGATTTTGCAGTGTTTTTTTTTTAAATTATAGAACACAATATTGTTTTAAAACTTTGACTTCTTGTTCAAAGCTGCAGAACTGAGAGGCTCACCTCTTCATAGTGACATTTCACTGTAACAAGCAGCGGATTTTGATTTATGTGCCTTTATTTATAATAAATACCCATATGTGTGAGTCGGAGTCGGATTGTTTTGAACAATACTTCACTGAGTGATAATAGGAGGTATAAGTAATTTTAGTTGTATACATAAGTACCTAAGCTGAAGTTGTAATATTTTGTGTACTTTTTAAAGTCATATTTGAGACAAAAATTGAAGTACAGTATACATTTATAATCTATCACAATATCAGTAAAGGTGTTCTATTCCTGATCTGTTGTCATATTTGACATGGCGTATTATCTTTTCTTTTGAAACTTCAGTACATGGCCATCTTGAACACAATGTCTTAATTAACTACAGATAGGAAATACATCTTGGAAACAGTACAATAAAGAAGCTTTGTTGGTATAGTATGAAGTCAGATTCATAAGTAAAGGCCAGAGTGAGTTGGCAGGCACAGAGCAGGACTTCTAAAGAATATTATGGTTTGTATGACGATCAGTGGACACAAGTCTTTTCCTAACCTGGACTTAAGCCATGGGAAGTGGACGCACATGGACAAAGCCAGCGTCTCTTAGAGCTGTAGCCCGGCTTGGGTTTAATATGCAGGCCAGTTCTTGGTGGTATCAGATCAATGGAGACTTGCAAATCAGACACAGCCGCTGAGACAGACGGAGGAGAGCAGCTTTGGCGCACATTAACAGAACAGTCTCCTTCGCAGCAAGATCACACATTTTCTTTTCTTTTTTTAAGTGAGGCTTTTGTGCTGCTCATTAAAAGTATTAGGTTAAATGTTGGGAGATTTCATGTCTTTAATTGTAAAAATGTGCTACTTTCAAAAGCTCATTACATTGACTTATTGTACAGTTCCAGCACAGGAAGGATGATCAAGATAACAGCTTGGTTCTTATTTGGAGCAAATTAGTGAAACTAGTATTAACAAATTCAGCATCCAACTGTGATGGTCAAATAGTGGGCCAAGATCTATGTAAAGAAAATATGTACAAATTTGGCATGGTTTTCAAAAGGTTTTCAGTTATTTTAAGATTAGATTAGATTAGATTGTCTTTTAGCTTTCAAGTTTACCATAGCAAAATGGGTATTGTGCAGTTATAGCCTATGCAATTATATGCCTATGTTAATTTGTCATGTTTTACACTTGATGCCCTCCTTGAACTATACTCTATAATTATCCAGGCTTGTCACTAGCTCAAAAAGTAATACTTCTCTGTAAACCCAAGATGTATTAAACTTTAGTTAAGTTTCATTTGATCATTGTTTAAGCTGTTTTGTGTCAAGAAGTCATAATAATTTCATAACCTGTCAAGGTATGTCAAACTCCCACAATAACACAATCAGGAATAAAAATGGCTTCACATTGCAACAGATTGTGAAATGCTTTCTGTCTCTTTCTTTTTGTGTGTGGCTATAAACCATGTTTGCCATTCACAAACCAAAGGACAATCCTGTAATGTCAAGCTATCTGATATGCTCCAATGTATATGTGATAAACAGCATAGCCCTCCTTCATGCATTGGCAGACTTTCCCCTACATTATTCACCATGCTTTCTTCGTGCAGACATGCCGACCACTAACACGCTACGTTAATGTGATGTAAAACTGAATGATGAAATTCAAGGAGGCCAAATGAAAGAGAAACTGATGGGAGTATTTGTGTGTGTGTGTGTGTGTGTGTGTGTGTGTGTGTGTGTGTGCGAGCCCTGGCGTTAGCTGGTGACTGTTCAAAGGTGAGGCCTTGGGTGATGGTGAATAGGATTCCCTTACCTCTTATAAGTACAGAGGAGGATAAAAGTCAGCTGAAACGACCTCAGTATAATGAATGCCTTGCTGATTTCCATGATTTTCCTGGTTCTATGCCACGGATCTGTAATTTCACCATAGAGGGAACATGAAGAAATAACATAAGTTAAAACAAATTCCTATGTTTGAATCATTATGCATATGATTATTATCTCCAAACAAATACAGAGAACCAATTTTCTAATGGCATTTTTAGGTCACAAATAACCAGCAATTTCCTTAATCAAAGTTGCAATTTGAAAAGTGATTTAATGCATGTTTACGTGATGTCCTGCAAGCAATGACAGCATGCTACTAATATGGAACAACTAAATGAGCAAGCATCAAAAGCATTTTTATTTTTTTTTTTCATTTGAAACTGTGGCTGACCTCCAAATGTGACTAGACTGCAGTAAATACTACAATAGCAACAATAAACAAGTGGTAATTGGTGTGATCCTCTGTTCCAACAAGATGAAGCTTGATTTGCTGTGATTTGCATTAGCGTTGCCCCGTGAGGATATCAAACGCTCCCCGCTCTGTCGTGACGGGCCCGCTTCATTAAAAGAGCGATGGAGGCCAGCGCTGACGTACAGTCCATTCATCTGGATTACTGACATGAAATCACCTCTCATTTGTGTCGTCTGCCGCGTGTCTGATGTAAGGTGATCGTACTCGTGCATGTTCTGTGTGTATATGTGTGTGGGAATGTAATAATCTTCCTGATGATACCAGGTGAAGTGCGCCCTCTACAGGCAACTGCCCAACACTGAAGCGATGCTGGAGGAAATGCATTTTGTATTGATGATTGTGACTTTAACTGGCAAAATATCAATAATGCAAATAGACCTGATTCTTTATAACAAAAAATATATATAAGAAATGCTTTCTGAAGATTCTTTTTGTGCTTTCTAGGCCTGGGAATCACAGGGCCCCTCACGGTTTGATACGATGCATGATACATGGCTCAGGATAAGATATTATCACAATATGAAGAAAAATGCGATGATCGATATATTGCACATAATACTCTGTGATGTGTTGCTGTTTTGTAAGAACCAAATACATTTTAGCAACAATATTTCTTTGTTAAACCACTACTTGTGCAAAGTTAATATGAAATACATCTATTTTAATCATCAAAACAGTGAATATGTCAAGTGTATTGTATTCCTTACACTAAATCAGCAACAGAATTGTAGTTCAGTCACAAAAAATAATGCTAGATACCAAAAAATACTCTTGCCAATATATTGATAAAGCAGCTCACAATAACAATATTGTATCAACAAATTTAGTATCACAATATATCGATATTTTTGCACACCCCTACCACTTTCTACAGCCCAAAATTAAATAGGCCTATGTGAATTGGGCACAAAAGCAAAACTGAGAAGCTGTTAACAAAATAATTACTGGTAAAAAGGGACTAAAGGTTGAATTATGAAAATAATTAATTATCCGTCTAGAAACTGTATCTACAATTTAAAATGTCAACTTATACAATTTTAGTGAAGTGTTGAGGCAAACAGCTGTTATAAATTAAATATTTCCTCCCTATGCTCAAAACATAATGTACATTTGACGTTGTAATGTCATAAAAGTGAGCATAAAGAAAGCCTTTTTGACGTGACGTTCAGCAAAAGGTTCTTCTCTAAACCTCTTTCATTAATATGTGATGAGAGTGAAAATCTCCAAAGGCTGGATAGGCTGAGGCATTGTTTCTCTTTTAAAGTCATCTCACATGGAAGACACAAGCTTCAGAGCGCAGTGATGTGCCTAATGAAAGACGTCTCCTCCTCTGTGTCTTGGGTTCGCTTTGTGTATTAGGAATCTAAATGTTGAAGATTTGATTCTGTCTGTGATTTTCTTCAGGAATGAAAAGTAAAACTATGAGAAGCCCTAATCAGTATCCCAATACCATTTTGGGAAGGAAAGCATTTGGCCTACACCACAATTTATTTGAAATTCACATCAAACATGAGAATGTGTAACTCTTTGATGAATGCATTTGCTGCTCCAAAAATGTGATCCTTCTTTTTTGAATTTTCTTTTTCAAAATTTCAAATGTCTCATTACTGAAAATCACACTGCTCTGGATAAGAACAATATATACACAAAAGGGTACAAAAAGTAAAACTGGACAAATTAGTACAAAGCCATAGCCTCAATATCCTAATAACTTTCACAATTACTGAAGGGAAACTGCTTTATACGTTTTAGCCTATGACAATTATGGGGAAATGACCACAAGACCCAAGAGTACATATTATCATACATTTAACATAATTTAACATGTAAAACTAAAAGAAAAACTAGCCAAAATATTTGAAATTGAAATGCTCCTAAAAGCATAGCATGGAGCATCCAACTGTTTCAGTTCAGTTTGCTGTTAAGACTATTTGATCTGTATCATTTTAGGACTCTGTGCTGTCAGCTAACAGCACTAAAGGTAGAAATAAAACTTTACAAGAAGCCAAGAGAACAAAGTTGTTTGTGAACTTAAATACTCCCAAACAACCTTTTAACACAACCGTAGCTTATTACTTATTCCTCCATGCGAGTAGTGTATGGTATGGTCCAAGTAACTCTCTATGGTGCACGGCAGCAACAAAACACTTTCAACTTTATTCACTCTCCTTATTAGAGAAGATTGCTTATCACCTACTTCACAGAGCACCCATAGCTGACAGCAGTAAGGGAATGCTGAAGCCATGATCTCCTCACTAACACTTTCCTACACTAACCAGCTGTCCCCCTGTGGTTTCAGCTCCGTCCAAACCTTTGAAATATCCTTCAAGGCATAAAAAAAAACATGCACATTGCTTTGGGTAAAATCCTATTTGTACACTGTAATTACACTTTGAAAAGTTGCAAAGTTTAAAGTTTCAAGATCTTCACTTTTTCGCTGCTCATCTCTGATATTGATTAGGCTCGAAACACATGTATGGCTCGCTGCTGGAAAGAACAAAGAGATTTTACTCATTACGTGCTGCGCCTAAGTCGTCTTTGAATGTTTCTGATACGATTTGGTGGTGTTATCAAGGGAAGCAATCAGAGAAATTCAGTCAATAATTTTCACAACCACGCAACAACCTGCAATTTGCTCTCAAGAAAAAGGCGTTTGTTGTGCAGTTATTAATAGGATTTAGCCTGAAAAGTATCCCTGATGTCCATTGTGATGAAATACAGCTTTAAGGCTCTATCAGATAGTTTTAGTCTGTGCAAAAATAACAAGTGCTGTCAGGGATTATATTGACTTGAAGCATAAACTGGGATGATTTAAAATGTATTTTCTCAAAAATAATAACACAATTAAGACTTTGAAATTAAATTCCATATTTTATATGTATTTTACTTGAAGTTGAACAGATATTCGAATTGATTATTATAAATGTACAATATTGTGGCTCTTAAACACCCACTTAACTGACTTTGACTGAACCTACTTGCATTGTTGTTTGTTAATTGAGGAAATAAGCTACAAACAGTACATGCAAACATCAAGACTTCAATACATCTGAAATCAAAAATCTTAACTTACCCCATTTGTGCTGGCATTTTTATGGGTGAGGGGGCAAAGGCATCAGATAATTATCACTGATGAGTTTATCATACTGCTATGCAGAAAGAAAAACTTGAATTGTTAGCAAAATTATGAGTAAAACTGTGCAGGAAATTAGCAAATTTTGTCAGTGAAAGCAAAAAATAAAGGCTAATTGCATTTTTTTAATAAATAAACAAAATTATATAATGATAAGGAACTTACTTATTATTCGTATTTCATTGACTTTGAAATGAAAAAGACTGGATGAGTGAAAGTGTACATCTCCCAGCCATACCCCCATGTCTTCCCTCTTTCACATGCTGCCGCTCTTGTAAAATCTCGCGATATGACGTTTCCACGGGAATGCGATTCGAGATTCAGAAAAGTTACGCCAGGAAGACACTTGTCGGCGTCTACCATAGGTTGTGAACACATCAAAAGCAACTGTGTAGTGGATATGTCTTTATTTTGTTAATCTCTCTCTGTAAGTAGACGCATTTGCACATCATCGCTATATGTGTATTAGCTATAACGGACTTGTTGATCCCTTTACTGCTCATCTTAGCTCCTATTTGCAGACTGCATAGCATAACGCCATCAGCTTGTTCCTTGTTTAATTTCAGCTATAATGTAACTAATACAGCCAATTTATCAGCCATTTGTATATTGGTAATACCAGCTTTAATTTTTCCTCTTGTTGGCAAATCCGGGTTCAGAGTGGGCATATTTTCTCATGCCTGAAATCTATTGATGCTTTGGCTTCGCGCTAAAATTCAGTAATGTTCCTAAAACCAGATCATGCACAGTAAACGCAATAGATATTTGTGTAAACATGGAAATGTATAACGCTACGTGTGATTATGGTGACTGTAACTTCTGCCTTCATTCATCACATTTACATATTCAACTAAGCTTATTTTTATTACCAAGTGACTGAAAATACCCACCATCCATCACCAACATGGCAAATGCGAATGTTGTGGTCTCATGTTCTATTTTATTTATTTGTTTGAATCTACAATATAGTATATCTGCTTGTAAAATGAACAGTTTAGCCTATAGAAGATAAAGTGATGTATGCTGTGGATGTGCAGCCAAAACTAACTACTATCATTTCTTAAACTTGTTTTTTTCTCAGACATCCCTGTATCTACCATTGATCAAAATGCCGTCTCCTCAAATCCTTCAGCCAGTTCTGAAGATGAAGGTGGATGAGCTCTTTCTTACCTGGCTAAGTGAACCTTCCACACAGTCAATGCTTAAGGACTCTCTCCACCTAATCAAAAATGGACAATACACTGAATTGTGCAAAGGTGATAGTGTTGATCAGGCGTCATTGCCATTAACTGAGAACAACAATGTGGCCTGTAAGAAGAACCAAGCAGAGAAGAAACCAGCTCCCCTCAGCACTGCATCTGGTCCCCCCTCTGCCACCACAACTCTGCCCTCAGGAAGTAGCGCCAACACAAGAGTAACTGGGCCTAGTGGAAGAATACTTCGCAGATCGGTCAGCACAAAAAAGGTAATACTCACACACAATATACGTCATATTTAAGAAACCATCAGAAGTAAAAAGCTTACATTCAGTTTCCCTCACATGAACTTATGCAACATTTATGCAAGCTTTAACTAGTTTGGTAAGTTATTAGGGTATAAGGCTTCAAGGCTTTGTGAAATATTGAATTAAGGTGTGTCAGCTTCACTCTAGGTCGTACTCACCTTATGTAGCTATGAACTTTTTAGACTAACCAAACTACTAAATCATGGCACTTGTTTGCTTTGTATTTGAAAGGCTATAAATTACCTTTGTTATGGACATTTTATATTGTGCGGTTAATTTTGATTTGAGTGATTGTTACTATGTTACTCAATATTGTCACTGTGTGTGAGGAATTCCTTTGAATGAAGGATTAATTAAATAGTGTTGATTGAAAGGTTTTACGTTGACACAAATGAGACTGGATTCATTTCAACACTTATTGAGGGTATAATGCTAAGATTATCATAGAATGGATTGCCGAGTTGCTTATAATAAAAGAAACTTTGAATGGATATTAATCACAGTGGAAGTTTATTTCATATAAATAATGGTATGGCCGAGCTACTTTCCCTTTTCTTTAAAAGCATTAGTTAATTTGTCTGATATAAGATCCTCTTCTGCTTGTAATCCTGTATTTGTTTGTTAATTATAATGATTGATTATTAATTATAAGGAAGGTAAAAATAAATGGTAGAAGACCTGTGTTTCCACTCTAGTGCATAAAAGAAAGTATAAACTGGATTTATTACTGACATTGGTGTGTGTGACGATGGTGCACATGAGGAAACAGCTGTTTGCACATGCTGGTTGGGAATTTTTCTTCTCCTGCTTGTTGACATGCTAAACGATGGCACAAGGAAGGACACAAATGGTCACTGATAAATCTCAGTCTTCAAAGTTTCAAATGAAGAACCAAGGCTGTGTGTGGAGCTATAAATCAGGCAAGACAAATAACACGGTATTAACTTACATTTATTTGGGAATAGGAAATATGTAGTATTGTAATATGTAGTATTTTAATTAGCAAGGAATTGGAAACTTAACTTCTACCACAAGAAAAAGCTGATCAATAGCTTGTGAACCATTCAAAAGAGACTAATCTTATTATTCATACTGAGAGAACCTGGCTACATTTGAAGAGAATGTATGCAGAGTCCCCTTTGAGGGTTTCTCCAGTGCATTCTATTACGTTCACAAATCAGCTGGCTTAGAGGCAAAACCAAAATCCTCTTTTTTTCGTTTTCTTGTGTCTGACATGATAGTTTTGACAGATTTGTATAAACTTTAGAAATTCATATCCATGTCTCTTTTCTTGCAGTGATCTTTAGCCCTTGTTTCAACCCTGTAACCTCTTATTAATGTAAAGCAGCTGCTGAATAGCTCATGCCGTATTATCCACTGTGACGTGGGTAGTGGCACGCCGCCATAGTGTCTTTTCATATTAAGGAGATTGTGACGTGGGATAAAGTAATACTGCTATTTTAAGACAACAAAATGAACTCTTGCATATATACATTCTTCAAAGGATTAATGAAAAATCCGGTGTATGTTGCTGTGATGCTGCTTGGAACAGCTGGTCTGACTTTGACATCAGAACCTGTTATAGATAGCTCTGCCTCCCCCACTGCGGGCATGAGATACCTAGAACTGTGCTGGTCAGATGAGGTGGGGCAGCACTCCAGACTCTCAGTAATTTACTCTACATATTCAAAGTGTAAAGCCTGTCATTAAAAGAATATTCTGTCAAGAGATGTTATGCTTACAATAAAATCAGTGTGTGGGATTGTTGGAGGATTTTGCTCTGGGCCAGTTGCCTGACTGCCTCGCCACGCAGCCTAAAACAAAAGTAATATCTAAAAGAAAAGCAGAATAAGCAGGCCAGTGTTTATTTTAAAACTTAACATCACAATTTAATTGATTTACTTATTTTTGCCAAAACATTGTACATGTAATTTTCATTTGATTTTAGATTTATTATAACCATAACCATAAATCAAACCATAAATTTATACTGAATAACTACCAGGAAATACTGGAATTCATAAACCAGAGCTTGATTTGACCTCTTCCTTCTTTTGTCCTTCAAGTTATTCTGCCGAATATTTAGTCATCACATTGCTTATATTGGAGCTATGTTAGACATGCTGCTATTCGTATTAAAATGAATTATTTATATGCTGCCTAATTTGACACATCCTTTTGCAGTTGGGAGCCTGTAGTCCTGGAGGCCTCTGTTTATAAGCCTGGAGGGAGCCAGAGACATGGAAGCTATTTGAAGAAAGGGCCTAGGGTCACTTTATCAGTTGTGCGACCTCTTACTACGTGCTAAAGAGTTTCTTGTGAGTTATTTGGGAGTCATAGTCCACAAATGCAGACCTTGAAGTTAAACTAAAATATCCACTCTGTTTTTAGGAGTACAAAGTGTTCTTTTGAGTATTGATTTGGTTTGTTTGTCATGTATGCGGTCCATGATCACTTTATATGCTATAGTGTTACGCAATGGGGCCATATTTTCTTCTGTCTTTGTTCTGACTTGTACCTTTACTTGTGATGGAGAAGAAAAGTGTTCTTTTTTACATGAACTCTTCAGCTCATGCATGGTCACCTTATGTAAGCTAGCTGGTAACATCTTGTTCTGCTTGTTTAGTTTCCAGTGGTCAGGCCTATTTCTATCTTATGTTCAAATAAATTCCAAATCCTGGTTTTAGACGTCAGATTGTGTTGGATTGAGTCAGGGCTTTTTGGATTGTATGCTGCTACTGCTGCTACATGTGGCTTTGCTACTCCATCTGGCTCTAAACCAGATATGAGAAACCAGCAATAAGAATACTGTTGATAATTGTGTGTGAGGGGGTGGAGTAATTCTTTAATTTCAATCTTTCAGTGATCCTGATACGACCAAATGCATGCTGGGAATAAACCCATGATATTGAAAATAAGATTTTTTTAAGATCTTTTGTCTTTGTAAATAGTGCTGTATAAAGCAATAAGCACCACAAGAGGTGCAGAGTTTAGTTTTTGTTATTAACTATAAAGTTTTCTGGCCACCAGTCTACTAAAATAGAGGAAGACTGTTAACCCCACAGTTTAACGTGTTATGTAATACAGCGGACACCATTCACATGTTTCAGGGTAAAGCCGATTTAGCTGTTTGCAGATCAGATATTCTGTAGCCAAGCTCAAGGTCTCATGGATCTCTGTGTGACGTGATAAATTCAATAAATAATAATAATTTTAAATGGATGCCCTTAGTAAATTGCTAATTGGTAAGTCTAGACATCACCGCATGCTCTAAAATCCATGTTGTTCTTGTATTAGTTCTGATACCATATCAATACTTGACTTTCAGTATCTGCTTATTTTATGCTGAATACCTGATTTTAACCAATAACAGTGTAGAGACAGAGAATGGCGTTTTTCCCCAAAAAACACAATTATTTATTACAAAATTTAATTTATTTATTACTGTCTACAGAACCATACTGTGAATAAAAGTTCAAACAGTATGGTACATTTTAGGCTAGAATCAGCCTGTAAATAGTCTTATTACATCCAATTAAAGGCCCAGACAGGAGGGACCAATTTCATGGAACTGATACCTGAGCCAGCTATTTATTTAATTACACATGAACCCAGCAAATGACACGATGCCACTGCTGTCTCACCATGTGATTTCCTGGGGGTATTTTTGCTCTGGACAGTTATTTGTTTAAATTGATGATAAATAAAAATGTAACATAAATGTTATATTTGTGCATTCTGCATTGTATCAGGTCTCTGCAAAGCCCTGAGTGGATGATAACAGGAACTTTGTATTGACCAAAACAATGGAAACTTATTATATTATATTATATATACAACTATATATATATTATATTATACAACTATTGACCGTCTTAAGCTGCAAAATTTAATGATACATTTCTGCATAATAAAAAGGCCAGGCACTTCCAGTGCATTAGGTCTATTTCCCTTTATGAGAAATAGCTGTAACTGGGGATCAGAAAGTTTGTTTGAGCACTAAAGATAAACTCTTATCTCTGATCTAATTTCTTAGGTTGCCTAAACAGTGTTTGACATAGCTTTTAATAGACACAGACTTGTTCACTCATCATTCTTTCAATTTGACATGTCCCCTACTCCCCTATTGCCATCAACTATAATAAGATGTGGAATGTCTTGCTGCCCAGTGGAAAAGACAGGTCAATTTAGAAACAAAACAAATAGTTTGAATTGTATGGTCACATACAGACATTTGTTACAATTATTGCTCCTTGTAGAGGAAAACTAAATGTTGTCTTTTGCCTTTTGAGCATCTTTTACGGACACTGTTAGCAACTCTCCTTTTGAGCATCATTTTGTTTTTATAACATCTTTGGTGATTAGTGAATATCACTCAGAAGTTTATCATCTACTGGCCAGGAGTTGCAACAACAGGTCTGTCACTTTGCATAACCTTCTATGAGCAGTGAGGAATGCAAACTGGAAAGGGCAGATCACTTGCTCTCACCCCTCCCACCCCTCGCACACACACAGAGTCCCAGAGTGCGTCAGTCCTTATCTCCCTAGCCGCTCTGAAGCCAGGGCTCCGGACGTGTGTGTGCAGACAGCTGGACCGAGCAGGAAGAGCCCAACTCTAGACATGGACAGCGCAGCCTCAGTGGCAGCTGCTCTCCTGTTTTAGGAAGCTCCAACTCAGACAGAGCACAAGGACAAAACTTGGGACATCTTCTTGCTCTAGCAGTGATCAGTGCTCCCAGGAGAAGCCTGCTGGATTGAGTTTGTTTATGTTTCTGGTCACGTGAAGCGTGAGGATGAGGATGAAGGAGCTTTCCCTACGCCAGGACCCCGACCTGAGGAAAGAGTTGGCCCAGTTGGCCCGAGGTTGTGACTTTGTTTTGCCCTCTCGCTTCAAGAAAAGACTCAGAGCTTTCCAACAAGGACAGGCAGGTGCTTGTGTGTCTTCCTCTTGGCAACAATTCCACTTGTGTAGTTAAGTGCATTTCTAATATACAAATGAGGAGTTTGAAAGATATTTGAGATATTCTTTTCCACTTACTTGTTGTTCTGCATTGTTAGCTTTCTACCAGCTTTGTATGTAGAGAAAGTGAGTAATTTTAGAGATGCAGTTGCTTTGATTCTGTCCCTTTAAAACTGCATTCTTATAAATGTGCAGTATGTCATTAAGCATGGCAGTAGCACAGGTTGCTAGCATTTAGCATCACACCAAACTGTGAGATAGAAGGGGGCCGGGCAACAGGATATGTTTATGTCCATTTATAGACATAGCTAACACCAACACACAAAACAGGGCTACAGATCTGCAGCAATTGTTACGCAGATGGTTTATAAGCTCACAAAGTACTCTATAACATTGCACAACTATCCAGGCCAATGCTTTCACCTTTGTTAAAGTCACTCGTTGTTTGCTAGTCATGTCTTGTGCACCTGCTCAAGCTGAGTAAACCCTAAAAAGTAAAAGGAAAAGCTCTAAATAATACACTAATCTTCTTCTTAACAACTGAAAATAACTGAAATAAATATACTAATTTAATATACCAAAAATAAGATAAGAGGATGTATCTGTATTTTTTTATGTTATGAGGATTGCTACTTTTTAGTTTTTTACCAATATTTTGGTGCCATTTCACTCATCACAATTGCACTACTGTTCTGAATCGATACTGTCTGGTAAGGTAGAGGCCCAGTTGCCGTGTTAGGGCCTTGGCATTACTTTTTTGAACACCATGAGTTGACTGACATTGCTTGTTTATATTTATGGCAAACTAAGAGCTGCTTAATTATTTATAATATAAATTACTTGGCATGAGCATTGAAAATAACTTGTCTTCCCCAGTTCACAGTTAGATCTGCTATTGAACTGTAATGAGATCTGTGTACAAATCTTCTAATTGTTGCCTGTTGCTGCAGACACACATTCTTGTGATAAATTTGATTGTAGTTCATAGATTTATCAAGTCTTTATTTTAAGAAGAGCCAGCCCAGTACTAGGGCTCAGAGTTTACAATGATGTCTCATACTGGCATAAATAGAACAGAGCTGCCCATTGACACTGGTGACATCCTTTGAGAATACTCTGACAGAAAGAGCTGGGGACTTGTGTCTGTACTGTTTACATTAATTGTTTTGTTTTTAATAATTTATTCTTGATATTATCTTTGAATCTTTTATCTTTGCACTTAAGTGGAAACAATATAGCTTTTGTATTTGTTATCAAGATTAAGATAAGGCCTTGATCAATTCACTCATTGTTTACACAAGTGACATGTAGTTATTTTGTTAATAGAATAGTGCATACTTGTGACTGTACTATAATCACATCTCATTTGTTTGTATCATCAGTGTAGATTATCTGTTTACAGGCTCAGGTGAGGACGGAGGAGCCAGTCACCACAGCACTGAGTGAAAGCATTCCAAAGTTTTACTTCCCTCAAGGCAGGCCTCAAGCCAATCTCAACATTGACAGCCTCATTTCTAAAATAGAGAAAACATTTTCTCAGTTTCCGAATGAAAGGGCCACCATTGATGACATGGGCCAGGTCGCCAAGGTAACAGTTTGATTTGTGACATTGACTTGTTTAGTTTTCATTTATTCAACTAATGAAATATGCTAGTATTTACTAGGAAAATATTAAATTACTATTAAAAACAGATTTGCCTATCAATAATATGTAAATGTATTTACTACTGTTTGATAACTTGCCCTCTGTATCCTCCCTCAGGCCTGTGAGTGTCCTCTCTACTGGAAAGTGCCATTGTTCTGTTTGGCTGGAGGCGACAGGACCGGCTTTGTGTCTGTTCACAAATTTGTGGCTATGTGGAGAAAGTAAGAGCCACTTTTCTTCATTGTACCAATGCCCACTAACTCCACCAGTACAATCAGACTTCTCGACTGGGGGAAAAATCTTTCAGATTTTAGCTTTGTTAATGCCTGTCTATGCTAGATATTACTGTATTACTGAATTATTATGCAGTCTGCTAGTTCTAGGCATGTTCTTGTATTAATGCAAACCTCCAGAGAGCTTGGCCAACAGAGCCTTTGACTTGAGCTCATGAGCCAACAGTCTCATATAAAAGACCACAATCATCTCCTTGATTTTTATAATTAACCAGTTATGATCCAGCATTGTAATTTCTGAATACATTAAACATAACCTTCACTGCATTTTTATTTTGAGAGCTATAAAAAGGTGCAGTAGGAAATAACCATGCTAACATCTGTTCTGCCTCACCTCCACCAGAACGCTGCAGACCTGTCATGATGACGCCTCTAAATTTGTGCACCTCTTGGCCAAACCCGGCTGTAATTACCTGGAACAGGATGACTTTATTCCATTCCTGCAGGTACGAGCAGCAGTGTACTGCTGAACTTGGCACATGTGTGGCAAAACTGCGATGGATTTGGTGGTCTGCACTGGACTTAATTTTTTTGTGGCTTTGGTTTTTAATTTTGTGGGCTACATCAGTAATGAACTGGACAGAGGAGACTTCTCTTGAGATTTAGAACAGCTTTCACATAGTAAAGATGTAGTTTCCAGGCTTTTACTTGAACTTTAGATCACTTGAACTTTTTCGTATGTGCAGGGACAGTTCTTATAATATCTTATTGAAAAAATAACTCTTTCTGGTAAAATAAAGATAAAATAAATACTATATTATATTGACTGATTGAGTTATTACCATATTGATAAAGTTAATTTACAATACAACTTCCCCTTTTAAAACTGTAGACTAAAATCTTACATTGTGCTGCCCTGGCCGTTTGTACTGTCATTGTATTTGACAGGCTGTTTGTGCTGCACCATCGCCCCACCCACACCTGCCTCATTTTCATGCTGGCAAAAGCAGCAGGCTGAACACTACACGTTAGCATAGCCGCTGAGATGCCTTGTGACGCTCACTGTTTAATTTGTTAGCTTGCATTCAGTAAATAGCTTTTGACTGTTTTGATGAATGAAAGGAGGATTGCAGTGGAGTAGATGTGACTGTCCCTGCCTGTTTCCTGTGTGCAGTGATTTATGTGTTTCTCTATTATTTAATTTCTCGGCACTAGAGTCAAAAGGCACACTGACCGCCCCCAAAATAAGGCCTTCTAATTCTACTGCCAACTCCACATTTATGTCAGTAGTTTTTCTCAGAGCAGAGAAGTGTTATTTTTGCATAATGAAGAAAGGGCTCTTGTTTTAAAGAGATAGGATAAACAGTAACTCAATAATTTAAACCTTATCATGAGAGTTATGGACACAGTAACAGTGCAGTCTGTACATTGTTATGTATGATTTGATGTCACGTTTTAATATTCCACTGAAAAGATGTCTTTGTTTTGTTTTTCTTCCACCAGACTGTTTTTATGCTATTTAAAACATATAATGGCATCTAGTGCAAACAGTATGATATATTTTATTAGGCAGTTTGTGTTTGCTTGGCCCTTGATTCTTCTCTAAACATAACTGCCTTTTGTACAGTTGTTTTCTATTGAGGACTCTGACTCAGTGTTTTCTTTACATTTGTTTGTTAGGGAAATGCTAGAGACAGGACCTGACTTATTTCTGTTTGCAGGATGTAGTGAACACACACAGCGGCTTAGCTTTTCTTAAAGAGGCACCAGACTTTCACTTCAGATATATCACCACGGTAAGATCAGCTATTCATCAATTTTTTTTACATTTATGTCAGTTAAATAAATTAGCTTAATTTCTGTTTCTTAGGTAATACAAAGGATATTTTATAATGTGAACCGGTCATGGACAGGAAAAATCACACGTTACGAGCTCAGAAAAAGTAATTTTCTGCAGGTGATTTGTTTTTGTTTTTTTTTAACTTAATATTAATCCTAACAAAATGCTTGGCTACATATTTACAACAACAATTATTGCATTTCCTTTGGCAGAATGTGGCTTTGTTGGAACAGGAAGAAGATGTAAACCAGCTGACGGACTACTTCTCCTATGAGCACTTTTATGTCATTTACTGCAAGTTTTGGGAGCTGGACACAGATCATGATCTCTATATTGACAAAAAAGACTTGGCGCGACATAATGACCAAGGTATTCAAACATAAGTATAAGAACAGCTATAGCATTTTTCTCATATTTCAAAAAGCATGTTAACATTTAATATAGCTTTGAATTAAGCTTGAGAATTATTACATCTATTAAATAATTTATATCTTTACTACTACACAAACTGTGACACTAACTCGTTGACTTGAAAGTGTAGAGAATGAAGACAGGATAAGGGATCAGGAAAGGGGTTGATATGCTGTTATGTTTGTTAAGTTTATAATTTCTATTTTGCAGCTATTTCTCATAAAATGATTGACAGAATATTCTCAGGGACGGTAACAAGGTAAGATTTATTGGTTTACTTAAATTTACCTAAATTGATTTTATTTGATTCCAAATTATTTAAAGGTGAATTGTGTAACTTTCTGGTGGAGATAGATGGAGATATTATTGCTTTCTCTGGAATGTTTCACAGTGGGGCTTTTAAACTTTTTTATCTTCATGGAGACCAAACCAGACCAAGCTACAGGTCAGATCTGTGGAGAGGCAACCCCACTCACAGAATGCCTGTTTTTCTAGGTATTTTTGAGCTATAAAACCACCTGTAATTGAATATAACATAGAGCCGTTTGTTATGCTGTGGAACAAGCCAGACAGAGCAATGACATCTCTATAGAAACAAGCAGGAGACGGACCCTCAACCAAAAAGTTACACAGTGCACCTTTAAGTAACAATGCATTTGTTTTATTCAGAGACAGACAGGTGTACAAGGAGAGACGACTAAGCTATGCAGATTTTGTTTGGTTTCTGATCTCAGAGGAGGACAAAAAGACAGAAACAAGGTATTTCTTTAGACTTCACTGTTAAAGACGGTGCTGCCTAATTTCTCACACTATTTTCTCTGCAGTATAGAGTACTGGTTCCGCTGCATGGACCTGGATGGTGATGGGGTGCTCAGTATGTATGAGCTGGAGTATTTCTATGATGAACAGTGTCAGAAACTGGAAGCCATGGCCATTGAGCCTCTTCCCTTTGAAGACTGCCTCTGCCAAATGCTCGACCTCGTCAAGCCTGAGGTCAAAGGTCAGAACCCATTTTTGTTCACACTCCTATAGGGTTCACTATTTTCTCTTTGGCCCACACAGGAACCTCCTTAACAAATTCCCGTAACACTTAGCCGGAGCACTTACGTTAGGAGACATAAGTCTAAAGTCAGGTACACATGCTTAGAATTCCAGTCGACCTGGTGGCCCGCTGTAGCCATGTGTACTGTAACATGTAACAGGAGAGAAGGCTGCTTACCCAATATGATAGGACATATGCTTGTGTGCAGTATATTATTCTAACATTTTTGTATTTATGCAGAAAAGATCACGCTACGAGATCTGAAGAGGTGTAAGTTGGCTCACATATTTTTTGACACATTCTTCAATATTGAGAAGTACTTGGAACATGAACAAAAGGATCCATTCTCTGTTATACGGGTTTGTAACAATATAATTACCTTTTTTTAATGATGTGCACAATTTTTATGCTGTATGCTACTGTTTTGAAGGAGGTGGAGTCTGATGGCCAGGAGATGTCTGACTGGGAAAAATATGCAGCAGAGGAGTATGATATTTTGGTTGCTGAAGAAGCGGCCAATGAGCAGTGCAATGATGTGTAAGTTTTGTTACCAAATTCGCAAATGCAAACTAAAATCAGTCTAATTCGTAAGGAAATCCTCATGTCTACTTACTGGAGTAGTGAGACTGGGTGTGTGTAGGAGTCAGTGATAGATGAGGCTGTTGACAGGTATGTTGTATGACGGTTTTAGGAACACCACTGACTTCTAAAGAAAAAACTGTAAACCAGAGCAGGTAAGGAGGGCACTCAGGGAACCACCTGGAATTAAATCTGATCCTTCTTTCTCCTGGGAATGTCTAGTCCTAAATCCCCTCAGGGTTCCTCACAATCCCTCAGATTAACGTTGATGTCTAAATCATCTTTGGTGTCACATATTTGATCTTTGCTTGCAATTTACAATTTAGTTTTCAACGTTTAAAGAGTGGGTATTATGCTAAATCAGCTTTTTGTTAACATGGTAGCTGGGTTTCAGATGACATCTCAGCATTCTGTAGGACAATATTAATTAATACAGATGGAGCGCAGCTAAAATTAATATTGTTAAAATGCAAAATAATGTTGTAATACAGTGAGTTCTAGGGTTTAGTCACTAATTATTCATTAACTAACTATATATAACTAACTAATAATCTAGTAATGTCTCTCGAGCACTATATGGGCACTATTCAAATGCTGCTTACAGTTAGCAGTACAAGCCTGTCCAAGATCTGTGACCTAAGTCTACTTCACCCATGCTCCCGCACAGCAATTTTCCATAAATATAAAAAAGCATGATATTAAATGATACACTGCAACTTTACAAATGTGATGCGATTTGAGGTAGTTTCATTAGCTGATTGAAAGCACTCTGAAGGGGGATGACTTGACACAGGGACCCATATAGCCTTTTCAAAACAATAAAAAGTAACACAGTGATCTAAATGTTCTGTGTTAGAAATTAATACCCCATAGAAGTGTAATACCCACTCTTTTTTGCTCCTGCCATTGTTGATCCCCTCATGTGGTGCCCCCCTGTTTATCTCCTGGATTGATAAGCACTTGCTCTGTGTACTTACATGAGTCTCCTTGTGTCTGTCTAGCTATGACAATCCTTTGCTCATCTCCAGTGAGCTGGGCTTCACAAAGAGACACTTCTTTGAGATTCCCAGTCCCCATGGCGTACTGGATGACTATGAATACGATGACGACTTTGAATGACCAGCACTGGTATTTTCCCATAATTCAACTGGGCAAAATGGACACTTGTCAAAACAAAGATGTACAAGGTCAAAACCAGTACAAACATATGGATAAAGCTGCACATGATTTTTAACAGTTCTGTCAACAGTTTGGATATTACACAAATGCCTTGCTCATTCATTGCTCACTAGTGTTTGGCTTCCATCTAATTTTATTTGTGAGTTTTGTGTCACATGTGAATTACATTGACATAAGCCATTTTGTTACACATTAGTTTTTTTTTATTTTATTTTAGACACAAAGTATGGCACACATAATAGTTGGAATAAATGGCCGTCATTGGTGAATAACACATTCCAATGATCAGTAATCCGCAAATAAGTCAAAGAACACTTTATATTGTACAGAGCCATATTTATTTTGTCATGAAAGTGTTGTTTTTTATTGTAAAAGAAAAATACTTGTAAATAGTGAGTGTTTAGTGTTGTAAATGATTTTAACTTTTCTATAAAGTACTTTGTACTTTCAAGAACAAAAGAAACAAAGTTGAAAACATTTTTCATTGGTTTAAAAAAAATAAAGTTATGTTAATTATTAAATTTCACTGGTCATCTAACTTTTCACCGTTGTAGATAAAAAGGAAAGTGGAAAAGAAAAAATACACAAACACAATTTAGCATAAAGCTCAATTTAATACTCGTAATGCATGATATTAAAGTGTCAGGCAGGAAACTTAGGCTTGTGCAATTAATAATGCTACAATGACAGTGAACAATGTAGAAGCATTAGAATAGAATATAAATACAAAGGAGAGAATGAGTTTGAAAAAGTGCCAAGAGTTTTTTTGAACCGATTAGTTTTGTATTTCGGCAAGTGTTTAAAATTAGATAAACAACTAAACCAATAATGTACTTGTGCACCCTTCATCATTAAAACTTCCCTCATTTCTTTAAAAATTGCCCAAGTTTTGGCACTTTATATTTATGGATGTTACATACCATGTGGCAGTAGCCCTCACATACAACACTGGACTATGTAATGCATGTATAATCAATGTGATCAAAATGTGCCCATATAATTGCTGGCTTCAAATAGCTCCATGTTCCATCAGTGGAGGATTTAAAAAAAGAATCCAAAACTGTATTTTCCATGAACAAGTGACATAAAACACCATGTTTCCCCTATAAAAATAATATTCTTTTACAAACACAATGACCTGTAGTGTCTTACAAAAATCTCACTTAAAAAAACCTGTTATAAGGTGCGAAATAAAAACAATTAAAATAGTCCAATCTCAAAAATTCCAAAATGTTAGAGTTCCACATCCACGGTTTCCTCTTGGGCCTCGAGGTCGGTGCTGAGCACAGGGGTGTCAAAGTTCAGTCGTCTTACTGGATCCACAGACAAAAAGGAACGATTCATGTCTGCAACAGTAGTGCTGAGGAGAGAAGTGTTGAAAGTCGTGCAGATTTAATTTTAATTTAATTTTTATTGTAAAACGTTTCTTACCTTGGACTAGATCTGAATCTTTGAGCTTTACTAGGAGTTTTATTAATGTCTTTTGAACTGATGGGACATGTAGACTTTTTTCCTATAAAGGAAATTTAACACATAAAGTTATATTCATTTTAACATAAATGTGTGATTTTTACCTTCTAGTTTAGATTTAGTACAGCTTGAGCGTGGTTGCACTCTCCTGTCAGAGCTAGCGTGGGACAAGGCATCCTCCCCTTCTGCTGCTGCCAATAGTGATGTGCGGTAGTGTCCCAGCGGCTGCCAGCACTCCTCCCTGAGGTCAGTAATGTGCTCAGCTGTGTGCTTCTGCAGGTAACACAACCTGTAGCAACAAGAACAGACTCTGTAGAAAACCTACAGCATTTTCTCAGATGCACTGTATACCACACACTTACATTGTCTTTTTGTCAGGTTTGAGCAGTTTACAGGAGAATTCACTGAGGATGGTCAGGTAGGAGAGATTCACTGGTGTTTGTGTATCTGGGATCTGCTTGAACCCTTGAAACACAAAGTCTATTCCACTCCTGCACATATAATAAAAGTGGCTTTTATTTTGACTTAAAGGTGCATTGTGTAACTTTTCCAGTGGAGGGCCTCTTAAAAAAACCTTTCTATCTTCATGGAGACCAAACCAACTTACAGGTCAGATCGGTGGAAAGGTAACAATTGCTATTTTTGAGCTATAAAACCACCTGTAATTTAATAAATGTAGGGTAGAACTGTTTAATGTCATACTGTGGAACATTCCAGGCAGAGCAATGACATAGCCATAAAAATCTAAAAGTTACATAGTGCCCCTTTAAGGTTGCACACGGGGAAGAATAAATGACATTTATGAGGACCTGTGGATCATGACGACGCATTCACGAAACTTCATGAGGTCCCCAAAGGTCATGGCGAAGCGGCGGGCCAGCTCTTTTATACTAGTGAAGGTTTGGACCCCAGGGTTTAGCCTGCCTCCACTCTCCTGCTCATGCTTTAAGCGTACAAACAGCTGAGAAACACATAAGACATGATGTGAGCGTATTTTCACTGCCTCCAGTCTTTAGTTCCATATGTGGGACTGTACCGTCTGCAGAGACAGGACCAGTGTCCGAGTACTCTCAGTCTTATCAGTTTGTCTCGTTCTGTACAGTGTCTCCTTGATGATGTCTCCAAAGTCATTATAAAACTGCAGATAAAAGTTAGATCTTTTCAGTAATCAAAAGAGCAAAATATAATAATATTTACTGTATATTAACTAAATTACTGCTATACATTTATTGGACGGAAACATGTGGCTGTATAGTGATTTTTTTTTTTTTACATTTTCATAAATCCCCACATGGTGGAGCTACTTTAGATACGTAAACTATATACTGGTATTGTATATATATTCGTCTATACTCTGTGTGAACTGTCATTTCTCCAACTTTACATTGTAATGGGGGTCTTGTGTTACCTTGACATAGTACATAAAGACCTCTGCAGCCATGCTCATCTCCAAGATCCCATGCACTATGAGTTTACAAAACGCTGCCAGCAGGTTTCTCCGTTTATGAAGGTCCTCCAGCTTTTCAACTTCAGAGTCCTCGGTGTCTGTGGAGCCAGATGGAAGTGATGTATGGGATAGAGGATGTTAAGTGGTCAAAAAGGCAAAGTAAGTAGAGTTATTAATCATGAGAAATCACACAATCGAAATGAAAGAACAAAGGCGTTCTAAAGTCTTTGAGTCACTGTGAGGACAATGGCTTTAGCAGGTGGAAATCAAAGATAACACCAGAGTAGAGTTATGGTTGTGACACCATGTGGCTTCAATCTTACACAAGCCTAATAAAACAGACTCAGAGGTGAGCCAAAGTTAATGGAATTTTCTCACGGAAAGAGATTGCCCTGATTTTATGATTTAACTCGGTACTCTTGCCCTCTGCCTGATCCCTGATCCAGCAGCATATAGGAAACACTGTCTATAGAACAAAACCAGCCAAATCCAATAAAACCATATCTTTTTATTACACCGTCAGAAACCAGTGATTCTATTCTATATTGCATGTGGACTTTTAAGAGATTTCACCACCACAGATATTGACTTATCCAGACTGTTTCATTCGGTTGTAAAATGTCAAGTAGTGAAGAGGCATTTTGGTTATATTGAGTATTTCTAATTGGGATATAAATGTTAACTGGGTATATTTCTGCTTAGCTTACACATCTCATTCACAGTTATCTTGAAAAGAGTTAATCAAGGCAAAGAGTGGTCATGTCCTGGCTCTTTTAGCAGAAAAGGGAAGGAAAGGGACTAGTGCTGGTCAGTGCAGTCAACACAGTTATACTTGTTTTAGCAACACATATTTTTATTATTTTAATTAGCACTTTCTTGTTTCTCATATTCACTTAAAAACATTATACCAGTCATGATTATCTATGTTCTTGGTGTGATCAAAAATGATAGAGCAGAACAATACTATATACTAGATATACTACACAATTCACTGGAGTCAAGTCAAACTGATTCTAAACAAATCCTTGCTGTACTGAAGCCAATGCTCACCTGTACTTTGACTGTCGCACTCTGGCGCAACAAAGATATGGCTGCAAAGAAAGGTCAACAGCGCCCTCTGCAGTTTGGGGCTGGGAGTGTAGAGTAAAGGACCATAGCATGTTGGATCCCATATATTTGTCTGGTACGAGTGAGCCGTCAGGACGTCACAAATGCCCAGAAAAGCCTGATGTGAAAACACAACCCATGTGTGAAATGACTGTATTAAAAATGTATTATTAATACTATTTTGACAAGCCTACCTGCTGCCTCACTGCATCTTCACTGTGGGAGAGACATCGCTGACTACTTTCACAAAACTGACGTAGATGCAGTCTCTGGGCCAATGCCTTCTCCTACAAATAACCAAAGCACATAAAAAAAAAAACTGTTGTTCAAGTTTAGAATTAATTTTTGGCTTGACAAATTATATTTACTCAATATGCATTTGGTTGATAATATGGGAATGCACTATATGGAAGAAACTTGCCTTGGAGGTTAGAGTCTCACTACTTGTATTAAGTGACCAGAGCATAGAGTAACACAGACACTGCAAAACTTCCAAAAGCACCTGCAATCCAAAAATAAAATGAATCGATAAACTACTAATGTTGCACATACAGTATGTTGTGTGATGTTATGTAATATTACCTGAGGTGGCAGTCCAGTCTGATCGATAGACATGAGAGGTAACACAAGCTCAAACAGATTCCAGTTGGACAAGTCATGACAACTGTAGACAACCAGGACAATCAACCATCAATCAATTACAGTACACATACAGTGTAAGGACAACCATATTGCATGTATTCTTACTTGTGAAAGGCTCTGACTCTCTTAATAGTGGATAAGAGTTCTTCAATTTTTTCAATCTCTGCTGTGAAAGTGCCCTCCTTTAACAAGAGGATACAGGTCAATATCAGTATCCCACAAAATAATAATTTATGAAACCGTGAATGTCCTATACCTTTACTGCATTGTCAAGTAGTAACCTTAGTTGGTTCACCCAATTTTGGACCATGGCATCTCTGGCAGTTTGGGCAGTAGAGCACCAGGATGTCTCGTCTTCACACAGATTGAGGTAGGAGCGAGCTGCAGCCTCCAGAACATCAGCACCACAGTGTACATCTAAAACAGCTCTCATCGCTGATAACAGGTCTGACAGCAACTGGGACAAAATACAAAATGGAGAGATATTAGTAGTCTAGTAAAAAGTAAAACCTTTGAGACTGATTTGTTGAGTCGAGAAATTTTAAACCTGATCTTTTTCAGCCAATGGGAAGTCAGCAAGGAAGAATTGAGGAATCTTCAGAAGTAATGCAACAACATCTTCACGTTGTAAAAACTGTCAGAAAAGATTGGAAAAGCGTGAATTATCAATTGTAAGTGCCTTATATAAAAAATCAAATAACTACCTTTTTGAGTAACTTAGGAAGCACCTCAAGAAAATGTTCAGTGAGTTTGGTACAGTCTTCAACTTGTGTCCTCTTTTCTTTAACACTCGCCACCTATTAAAATGAAACATGTTAATGTTATGTAATGCAATTGTAACTTAATTTGAGTGCCACATTTTCTCAATGATGACATACCTTCTTGACTCCACTCCTTCCTACTAGTCCCGGGCCCTCTGATGCCTGACGCACTGAAGCCACCAGGATCTCTACCAGGACAGTTTCCTCTGCATCCTTTAGCCCTAGAAAATACAATATGCAATATCCCTCCAGTTATTTAGAACCACACATCACACTTAAACACAAAACTTAGTTATATGTGAAGGTAGCTGAAAGGTTAGTGCTACTGTCTGTGTTTTTTACAAGCTTAATAGCCAACATCCAACATTCACTTGTGTCTATGTTTATCACTTTACACTGAAAAAGTAAAGTCATCTGAATACGAATCCAGTGAATACATGTGGGGATGCTGTTGAGCTTCCCATTAATTCAGTACGAGTATTGCTCCTACCTGGACATAAGGATGGTTCTTGCAGTAGTATGGAAGTGACTGTGGGCCAGTCCTTCAACAGATCACTGGAACAGTCCCAAAGACTGTCCACGAGGTAAGGAACATGCTGGTGCAGCTGTGAAGTTCAGAAATGATCACCATACAATGTGTTCAGTTCACTTTAAATAATGGTCACTTCATGTTTAATGTCAATATACCTTAGACTCCTGATAAAAGTCAAGTAGTGCTTTTAATTTTACAAATATTTCTTGTTTGTGAGCTTCCTCTGCATTTGTCCCATCCTGAGTGTTTGATGAGGTGTTTAGAAGCCTTAAAAAACAGATATATTGTTTGTTTATTTATTCATTTAATATTATGTTGGTTGTGCAAATGTTTACCTTAAAAACAGAAGCTCTCCTGCAGCAGCAGCTAGGGGGCGCTGTGAAGAGTAAACAAACTGGAACAGCTGCCTGTATTCGCTTGGACTGAGCACACCCCCTGGTTTACTATGGAGAAAAGTTTCAATTAAACAAGCGTAAAACCAAAAGAACAACCTGAATTTGTGATCTTACTTGGACATGAGAACCAGTAATTTCATACTCTGCAGTGCCACCTCATTGTCCTTATCCAGAGTCAAGGAGATCATCCGCTCCTAAAGCAAATATTTTATTAAAAAAATGAATTATATATATATATATATATGCATATACATTTCAGTGGCTTTTTTCGTTTTTAGTGATAGATTACTTTGAAGCGGCTGGTGAACAGATTTAGTTTAGGAAAGAGTGTAGGATCCCCATATAACTCCTGCAGACCCAATATGCACTTGATCCGAACATCTGAATTCTGTTAAAAATATTGTTGTTATTTTTTTAAATCAATAACTTCCTTTCTTTTTGCTAAATTTGTGATTCATTTACCTTGTCATGCATCATCCAGCCCATGTACTTGAGGTAACTATCATTGAGAAAAACAGTATGGTAGTTCTTCATCCATGCACCCAACTCCTCCATGCAAATTGAACGGATTTCTGGAAGCACGTCGCTACCAAACAAGGTAATTGTTAAAATCTATTCACAAAGTATAATATGGCTCTATGATAAAGCTAGACGCCTACTGCAATAATATGAGTACATAAGAAAATATAATTTTACCGATAACGCTTTAGAAATACTCCTTTAAAGATGGCATTCATCATACTCTCCACCTCGAACCTCTTTTCTTCAAGCTGAAAGTGCATAACAAAAATACACCATGCATTAAGAGGCATGTTAAAGCATAAAAATCTGCTCACAAATAAGCTCACCTGAGTTATTTTCTTTTGTATGCCTTTAATTTGTGGAGAGTTTTTCTGTCTCGCAGTCTTAGACTTTTGGACAGCACACAACTTCTGACTGTTCTCAATGCCCACACTGAGGCTCAGAGCAACACGCACCAGTGAAGTGAGCAGCTTCACAGCTTTAGAAAATGCACAGTGTTAGCTTAAAGAGGAACGTTATGTATGTAAATGTATGTATGTTATGTAAATGTGTGGTTATGAGATAGCCATACCAGCCAGTGTACATGTGTGTCTGAAAGCCCGCACAAAGGAGTCAGACAGTGCCGTGAGCAGAGAGAGGACGGCGTTCATCAGGTAACTGTCGAAAAGGACACTGTGCTGAAACTGAGCCACCAGCACAGACATGAAGTCACACAGCTCCGAGTGGAACCAGCGCCCACATGGCCCCGACTGCACCAGAGGATACTCCACATCCTGGAAAATAATCATCATGGTAAGTTATGGTGAGTTTATGGCAATGTAATCAATCCTAGCAACTAGTATTGTCTTGTATTATGTAGACAGAAGATGATCAGAGTTACCATTTTAAAATATACTATAAAATATACCTACCCCATCCAACGGCCATGTAACTGTAAGTATCCAAGGAAAAGCCAGAAATCTCTTAACCTGAAGACCAGAAGCCTGAAATACAAAGCATATTTATAACTAAAACAGAGACAATCTAAAATAAATTATTTTTATCTTTATTTTCTACCTCATCTAGTTGTTCCACCATTTTACTCTTGATGTTGCTGCCATCTTTACTAGTACACATTTCTGCAGTGACTATACCTGAAGAAGAAAATAAGCGTCATTAATACTGTGTAGTTAGAAGTTAGATTAACATTAGGCCAGTCACAATATACTGCTACAGAGATATACTGCGATAAACGATCATATATAACTTCTTTATGCCACTGGCACAATAACAATAATACAAGATAATCACAGGAAACCAATTTTAAGACAGTATCATTAAAAGGCCTGCAACAAATAAATAGCATATGAAACCAATAATTACAATCCTCTCCAGCTCATATCTTATTGCATTACAACAGAAATACCCCAAATCTTCAAAGAAACTTACAAAACAAATGTATACACGATAAATATTGAGCCCCAGAATACATTGTTAGTTTTCATATATTGACTGATAAGTCGATATTTTCATTATTATGACACTGACCTTTACAGCCACAGCACTGAATAAAGAAACTGATTAGATCCAAAATGGAGGGGTCTCTTTCCTTCTCATAGGCTTCAATCCAGTCGTCTATCACAGCCTGGCAACACAACGCAACAAGATGAGAAGAAAAAATGAATAATAATAAAGAGCAAAATATTTAGCTTCAATTAAAATATGAGGGGAAGTAACAGTCTTCTACTTTAAAGGGGAAGCAAAAACTAAAAGGTTTATAGATTTGACTGCTGTGACTTGTGTCCACTAGGGTCTGGCAGGATGAAGTCAAAGTGCACAAAGATTGAACTTCCGTACCTTCATGGCGCTGCGGCCCATGCTTATCACCTCAAACAGCGTCACCGCCTCCCCATCATCTTGTTTGTCACGACTACCCCCTGCTCGACTTCCACTGCCCCGGTCTGCTTTGGTGTTTTGACCTTTACTACTTTTAGGAGTGGTCTGTGCTCTTTTTCTTCTTTTCTGTGGCTTGCGTGTTGACACATTTTAGCATCAGTGTCATTTATAGTGAAATAGTGTATAACAATATTCTGCACTTACCACATTCTTCTGTTTGTTTTCATTCCCAGAGTCATCCTCGGACTGAGGTGTGGCACAGCTAGTATTTTCTCTGTCACAAGATGTTTTACTGCAAACAAGAAATTATCACAATACTGTTAAGTCATACATCACACAAATAATCCTTAACAGAATAATGAGCATCTCCTACCTTTGCTCAGTGAGCCTGGTTGCAGCTGAAGTTTTTGGATCTTGTATCATATCCTCCTCAGACCTTTATACATGAATTAAGTGCGTGACTAGACATGTGTAAAGGTAATCCAGGTTTAATCTAATGAAACAAAAGATGCATTAACATTTATTGATATATTTAGAATGAGCATGTTTAAGGAGTTCTGTATTCATTCAGCAAAAACAGCGGACTTTATTTTGACACTGTAGAGTTGTTTATCTTTGAATGAACGCACGACGCATGTGTAATGTTTGCAAGATTTTAAGACAATAACAAAGAAACCCCCTCATAAAAATATAGGACAGGGACTTTGAGCCTACACATTACGCATTCTATTTTACATGCCTTTCCACTGGGAGGAGCTGCTAGTATGCCCAGCCTAGGGACACTTTGACAGTTCAAAACTAACAACCTTTGGCCCATGGAGTTAAACTCAGGTGACAGGCTCTCCTGTGTCCTCCTATTCTCCAAAGGAAAGTAGCTATGTGTATTACAATGTGACTGATTCACAGGTGAGACAAAACTTTTCAATCTTACCTCTTTAAGTCTATTCATTCTCCTGTTGTTTCTAAGGATGCGCAATCTATCATGTAAAAGATGCCAGAGCAAAATAAGTGCAATGTTTTCATGGATATATTTCCTTCTTTACTGTAGCTCTCATATTCAAGCTTCTGGACAGCCTAACCCTCGATGATTGGATGAGAAATAAAATGTAAGCATTTGATTTGTCTCTGGATGTGTCACTCCTGGTTCTGACCCACCTCTCGCGGCTGATGCAGACGCGCGCCGTCCGGTTCCTGGAGCTATACCTCAGCCACAGTGCGTGTGCCGCTGTTTGAACGCCAGGGAGCGCTATTATATTATAGTCAACACATTTATAAAAACTGCTTTTTACCAATCATTATACCAATCATGCGAGCAATCATTTTAAATTTGTGTACTCTTGGAAAATAATCTGAAATAAATATTTTATGTCTACTGTACAGAATA
The DNA here is from genome assembly GCA_029959045.1 of Taenioides sp. WSHXM2023. NCBI lineage: Eukaryota > Metazoa > Chordata > Actinopteri > Gobiiformes > Gobiidae > Taenioides > Taenioides sp. WSHXM2023. Next base: position 14,801,627 of record CM057099.1, read on the forward strand.
TGCATAGTTACAAAATATAATATGATTCACTTGTTCCATTAGTGTGTTTAAATCCGTCTCCTCCATTCACACCATCTCTTTCACCTCACATAAAATACAGCATTGTTTTCAATATGATAGATCAACATACATATAGCCTATTGAATGTTCATATTTTTTTATTACTTGTTTAATTGAAAATTACTATAGTGCAAGAACATTCATACCCATACCATCATATTCAGAAAAACAAAACACATGTAGTCCTTGTACAGTCAATTTGATGAAAATGTGTAGCACCTTTTATGGGTTTATATTATTGTTCATGACTGACACTTCAGGGGTCAGGACAAGAACTGGGCCACGAAAGTGAGGGCTGGATGAAGGTCCTCAGTCAGCTCTTCTGGCAGCGACAACACCATTGATGTTATGTTCTGAGTCATTTCTAGTATCCTAAACAGATCAATTAATTAAAATCACTTAATTTAATACAAGAGTACAATATAATAATAATAATAATAATAATAATAATAATAATAATAATAATAATAATAATAATAATATATGAAATGTGTTCAATAAATGAGGTACATATTACGTACCTGCAGAATAAGCAAGCCCATGTATGCCACCTATCTGAATCAGGGTTAGTTTTCTCTGGCCCAATTTTAAAAATCTGTTTCTAACTTCAAATAACTACATTTTGAGGACTTACTGCCATCATGATTAAATGTTCTGTGTAATTTGATCTATCAGTGGTCTTGTTTGATTGGTGCAAACATAAAGTGACCGACTTACCAAGAAACGTATTGAGCAGAGAGCTGAGGTTCGTGCCTAGAACCTTCCTCTGCTACCAGCGACTGCTTAAGCTGTTTGAAATTGGCTTCAATCTCCTTCTTTATCTCAGAAAACACTTTGATTCCTCTAAAAGAACTGATTACTTGCTGGAAACAGACACAAAGACATTGAAAGGAAAAACACCAAATAAAGTTATGAAATCTGGCTTACATATATAACTGAGAGCTGGTGAGCAATGTATTTATGACTGCCAAGGTGGCTGATGTCCTCTTCAAGCTGCTGACTTAGCACTAAGAGTTGATTCAATTTGGCAATATGAGAAAAATAATCTACAATTAAAAAAAGCAAGTTAGATAAACTAGATAAAAGATAAAACTATAGTAAAGGGCTCAGTGTACTGCCCAGTGCTGCAAAACATACCATCCATAAGTGGTTTCTCCAGCATCTCAACAGGGCTGCCTTGAATCAAGAAAACCTCTACACGTGGAAACATTGTTGATAGGCCAATCAAATCCAGGTAATCCTATGGAAATGACAATGACTTTTATGTTTTTTATTCATGAAAATAGCAGAGATAGGAAGATGTATAAACTACCTCAAGCTGTGGCATAGGCTTTGGTAGATGTTCAAGGCACTGAAGCATCTGATCAAGAATCTCTGATCCTTCAAAAATTTAAAACCAGAGAGGCTACTATAAAAATGCATAAACATACCACTGTAACTATAGGTTAGGATAGTACCTTGAATCTGAAAAGTGTCTGATTCTTCTGGGCTACAAGCAGCCTCCAACTGCTCCTGAAACTGATAAATATATAAGGTTCACTTACAACCAGGCAAAACCGTACTAATTTGTTAGCCTATAACTGTTGCCATTGTCATTCATAAGAAGGCTGCAGTGGTTGAACTCCAATGATGTAGCCCACCTGCTGAGTCTGCGCTCTGATGAGGAGGTCCAGCTGTCCGCAGAGACACAGCATCTCCAGCCCCACCTGCTCCGGACTCAGCTGGATCGGCATGAGTGGGCGCTTCACCTGTAGCTCCACTGGACAGTCAGCAGACAAACAACATGGCAAACATACAATAAAGTAGGGCAGCATTGTGGGTGTGGACTGAGACAAAGCAGAGTTAGAATGTGTCATGCCAATTAAACTGATCATCTTTTTCGGAAACAGGGCACAGATTGTGTAAGTGCTAGTCTAGACTGCACAGGAATTTCTAAATTACCCTTACCTTTAAACGCCTCATGGTAAACACAAGGGTTGAACAGCGGGTCCGACGCACTTACTGCCATTATAGCTGGCAAAGTTTTTCATTTATAAAATCAATGCACAAAAAAGCCATGAATTTTATTAAAACCTGCTCTATAGCTACGGCTGACGAATAGCTATTAGCGCATGTTATTGATCCTGTCCATAGCATCTCGCGTACTTCGTTTGCTGAACCCGTTTCGTCTACTCGGGCGCTTGTACAGATGGTTGTTCACGCTATGCATAGCGTAAAATATATAAAAAATATGCCATGCATCCGTAAGAACGTTGAATCCGTAGCAAAATAATTCAAAGCCGACGCCTTGTCTGCAGAACAGCCGCTCAGTGGACGCCCCCCTCTGTCCACAGACCGCCGGAGAAGCAGATGATGTCATCGTTTCAGAGCGCTGGATCGCGCCATCAGTAGGTGTGGATGTAGCTGAACAGTACAACACTGGAAGAACAAACCAACTCCGGGTTTTATTTATTACATTTTGTACAAGACGTTTTTATAAGGAGTTCAAAACAATGTCATAAAATACAATATTTTTCTGCCACACTTTAGCCTCAAATTAAAAGACAGACGCAAGGGTAAAGACATTTAAATAGTGTAGTGTGGATTTACAAATATATCCTGGTCCTAGTCTGTCTGATAAAAAACATAAATGACAAGTTTTCTAGCAAAATCTCATTCTCAAATATACAATAATGTACATATTTTGTAAACAACCTCAATTCAATATTTTTTTTCTGTTTACAGTGCACCTAGGGTGAAAATATCTTGCATCAAATACCTATCCTCTGAGATTTAGTTTGACATAAAAAACTAAACTTGAAACAAGACAATTCATTGTATTTACTGTTTCATTGCAGAAACCGTAAATCTGAAAATAAAAGGTTGTTTCCTCACAATTTTTTGGATTAGACACTATTCAAACATTCCATGCAATCTACCGAGTGCCAGGGGGTAACGTGAGGGTTGCCATCAGCTCATGGACAGAAGAAAATATTGTGCATTCCCCTGAAGCATAAAGAAAAGCAAGGTTAATCTTTTTTTGTTTTATTATTATTACACAAACTATAATGTAAACATTTGAAAGGTTTACCTTGTCTGGCAGAATGCATCTCGTTGAACCTCTTCAGAATATTTGAGACCATGAGTGCTGCAGCTCCAGAGGAACTGTGCTGTCTGGGGATGTCCGCCTGCTGAGTGAGACCAGTAGCCATGTCGTACACTATAGGCACAATGATGCTCACTGGGTCCTGGGCCACTGGAATACGCTGGGTAAGTTGTAACTGAAGACAAAAAGAAATCATCAGGTCTGAAAAGATAAACAAACTTGCGTGATTATAAAGTTGAAGTTTAGAGACTTACAAAGAAAAGCATTTTGGACTTGAGGACCACAGCAATGGTTCCCGGTGGAGCAATGGGGGGAGCACTTGGTGGAATGGTGAGACAAAACTGAACGTTCCATTTTAACTGACCTGCTTGGTCTGGGAACTGCATGAACACAAACAATATTGAACTTTTTGATACAGTTGTTTTGTTGTTTTTATACAGTGTGTATTGCAGCCAACAGCAATGAAAGTCAATACAAAATAATGTACCAGTTCATGCTTCATGATGCGAACACAGTCTCTAAGGATGTGTGTAGGAGCACCAAGAAGCTTTGTGAAGGCATTCAGTGTGTTGTATTTAAAGGGAGGTCCAGCAACCTGAAAAAAAGAAACTGAAAATTAGACTAAACTAAAAGTCTCAGCAAATGCTGCCAGGTTCTTACAGTTTTACTCAAACATGAATATTAAAAACAATACACTAACCCTTGTCTCAAAGAACTTCTCCAAAACCTGGAGCTCTTCTTGGGACCAGGGACCAGCATTTTCCGGGGTGACTTTCAATTGTAATGTCTGGTAATTCTTAGGATTTAGAGCCACACGACACTTCAGCACATCTGTCTTGAACATGATGACTCCAGGCTCATTGGAGTTTACAATGGTTAACTAGAAGATCAATTACAGCAGTTAGTAAAAAATATACAGCAGAAATCTTGACTTTAATGTTCAACCTACATTGGGTTCTTGCTGAATTATTCTCTGTAGGTGCCGTCTCATGATGACTGAACCCAGGAAGCGCTCCAGAGGGGAGCAGAGGTAGCTTCCTGCCAGGCCGGGCACTAGGCAGGGAGTGGGCGATGGGAGGAGGAGCACGTGCAGGGCGTTGTGGGTGAGGATAGTGGGTATGGAGGCAGCCCAGGGGCGCTGAGGTAGAGTGCGTGGAGGAGGCATACTTGAAGGCATCATTTGAGAACCTAAAGCAGAGGAGAAAGCTTGCATAAGGAAAAAAGTTGTATTTTTATTCATGTTACCTTTCAATTATCTTTAATGCTTACTTGTACCAGCACGTGGAGAATGAGGATCAGGAATCGGAGAGTGCAGTGATGGGTTACCAGGGGACATGCCATGAATTCGAGCACCAGGAGAAGGCCCCGAGACCTGGGGTGAGCCAGGCCACTGACCTCTAGGGCTGGGAGACACCATAGGATATGGCGAGCTGGGATCTAGAGTACCTACAAATAAAGACATTCGTTAAATCTATTTTAGTGACAATGTTTTAAGCTAGTCAATACACCACAGTGTGCCCACTTTATTATTTTTATTTTATTGATTATTTTGAAAATGCCCTTTGAGAGCCATTGCTCCGAAACACAGACCAGAATCAACACCAGACCAGGGTTTAGAGGTCCTTGCTTACCGTGGGGACTGGCAAAGCTGGTCTGGCCCATGGCTATGCCAAGAGAGGATGGAGAGGGGGTAGGCCCAAAAGGAGAGGGTGCCCTAAGAGCTCCACTAGGGGAGCCAGAGGCATGGATGTTCCCTGTGCGCACACACACATACACCAAAGGACTCATCAATTTTCTATGCACTCATGCAGAGTATCACAAAGACGGATTAACATGCTAAAGCTGGATGGAAGGACAGATTTCATAGCTGGATGGAAAAACAAAAATAAAAAATGGGCACACGTGGTTGCTTTTCCTCACACCACAAATAAAACATGAGTATGAAAAGTAAAAATCAGTATTGCTGAAATTATACTTTAGATGTTTTGTGGACCAGCTGACATGACAAGTACATAAGCCCACTAGACATATTCATACCTGGGGATTGTGTGGGCATCATGGATGGAGACGGAGTGACGTTGGTGTGGTAATTTGGAGGAGGTGATGTGAGGGATGGATATACGCCTCCTGGTGCTGGCCTCATGGTTTGTGGCTGTGGCTGGAACTGGTTCATTAAAGTCTCCATGACATCTGGTCCAACTGGAGAGGGAGGGTTATCATCTTCATTGACTGAACGTCTGCGGGCATCTTGGTTGCCGTCTACAAACATGTTCAAAAACGTCTTGGGAGGAAAAAAATAACATTTGTAAACTCAGATATAATGTATTTAAAAAAAATAGTAGTAGTATTTAAAGTATTAGGAGTGGTTACCTTGAGACCTGGAGCAGGATAGAAACCTTCTACAATTTTAGTGTTGTCAAAAAGGCTATAGGCTCCATCCCTAATGGCCACAACACCACGACTGCGGCAGTAGATGTCAATGCAGTACATATTTCTAAATGCCAGGCGGATGTGTGTAGGGGATTGGGGCAAAATGGAGAAGCACTGGTAGGCAGTGTTGGTGCGCTGGGTTAGGCCAAGCATGGGAACTGTTGGTAGTTTGTTTATTGCATTCAGGGGACCTTGTGTGTCATAGAGGACCTGGAAAACAAAACACATTAGATGGTGCCACTGAGCATATGCTTAGTTTGTGTGAACATTGTTTGTACCTGTAGAAGCTGCATCACATTTGGGCTTTTATTGAACATCTCTTGTAGTTGGTGAAGAATGATGTTGTGACAGTTTGAACAGCCAGAGTTGGGCCCCACAGTTCCCAGAGACAGGTGAAATCGGTGGCTGTTTGAGTTCCACTGAATGGTAACAGAGCTTCCCTTGGTGCTTCCATAGCAAAGCACCAATTTGCGGTAATTATACAGGCGTACTTCTGAGAACATATTGAGATATGGTGGCATTTCTGGAAGGGAACAAATTGAGGGAAAAATTTATAAATCAGCATAAATGTAAACATTCTGGTCGACTGCAATTTAAAATATAGTTACCAGGCAGTGCTCTTGAGAAGTTGAGGACACATTGATATAGTTGACTGATAGCTTTCCAGTCATTGAGGAACATCTCCACTACTTTCCGCCCACCAACTGGCTCTGACAGAGGGTTTTCGAAGGTCAGGTATACATGCCTGGTGGAAGCTATATGAGAGAATAGAGAATTATTTTTTGTCAACGCCAATCTGCTTTCAACTCAACACGACCACTGAAATTAACAAAAATTAGCACTGGCATTGCTACCTTGTTCTTTGCACTGCGTACTGTTAAGAGGACAATTAGCCAAGATCAATTCAGCCACCCAGGTTCTGTTATTCCTGCCCTGGAGGCGAAATGTGCAATCCAGCAGGGAGCGCTCTAGAGCTCTTCTCGTCTCCTCACCCACACCATTACAAGAAGGTATTCTGTGAAGTTGCATTAACATGTGAGCAAAGCAAATATATTATATTTGATACATTTCATATAATGTAAACAAGTGAATACAAACTTACGTTAATAGCCGTATTGCGTGACTGCTTCCATCTCCCTCTACTTGGACACCCTGGTTTGGAATCTCCATATTGGACAGCTACCAAAGAGCCAGACAGATACAAGATTGTTGGGAAGGTAGTGATGGGGTGAAAATCCGTATTAAAGTTGTATGATTTTCCTCTCAGTAAGAGAAAATAAACTATTAACATATGGAAACATACTTCGGTCCTTAGTCCAATAAATGGCATGTTGGTGTCACACATAGCCACTAGATGCGCCAGTTCTTTGTTAAAGGCACTCATTTCCCCAGATCGTTTGGGCTTTTTGGGCTCAGCATCTCCTTGGTCTGGAGGCAACTAATCAAAAACATGATTTTTTTTAAAGTTTCTACTTGGATTCACTGTTGACATGATGTAGTGTTTTATCTTTTTACAAACAATTATGTGCTTATATAAAAAGCAGATATCTTACTTTTCTTTTATTGCCCAGTCTGGCTCCTTTCACTGTTGTGATGTCCTGAACAAGGTGTTCAAGATTAGGTTTGAAATGCTGCAGTAGCTGTGCACACAAGGGTCCATCATCTCCCTCTAACTGAGTTACCGATAGGATAGAGTATTTGTACTGCAATGAAGTAGGATTGCTTTGCACTTCATTCATTTCTACCACCTAAAATAAAATGTAATAACAACTTTATGTAGTAGTAGATGTAGTCAATGAGCAAGGGTCTATCAATTTTTATATATACAATACATACTATGTAGTACTGCGGCAGTCGTGTAAGTTTGATGAATAGTTTGTGTTTGGACAAATCTCCAACAGGATGAGAGGATGAATTTGAGAGGTGAAGAACATCTGTACACACAGTGGGGAGATGCTTCACAGACTGACGACAACGCTGCTCACCTAACCAGAATCTGATCAGAAAACATAATTTTAAAAGGGTTCCACCCCATAGCTCATTACAAAGGTGAATATTTCAAGCAGAAAATATTACTTCAGTTGTTGCAGCCAAGATGTGACGCGCTTCATATCGTCATTGATGTTTTTTTCAATGTCATCAAGTATGGACTGATCTGAAATAGAAGAACCAAGTTAGAAACGGGCAAACTAATGAATTTAAACATACATATATATTAATAATTGTGTTGCTTATTTACCCAGTCCATACAGCATTGGCTGGAACATGCCGGAGTGCAAGTCAACAAAAATGTGAAGGCACTCGGAGCGACCACAGGGCTCCAGAATAGGAATTACTAATGTGGGTAAAGCAGTTTCAATGAACGCTAAAACAGAAACAACAATTACATTTTTTGATCCCAATAATTTTAACATAATGAATCTACATGTTATACATACAGTTGTCACAGGGGTTATTAGCCTTGAGGATTGCCTTAAGTTCCTGTAACTTTTGATGTGACCTGGCATGGACACTGTCAATAAGAAGTTTCTCCACTGACAGATGATCAATCTAAAGCAAATTATAATGAGTAAATAAAGCTGTGTGTGTGCGCAATGTGTATACATACATACACGTATACATACAATTTCAGCTCACCTTCATAGCTCTTTCCATTAACTTTGGATCACAGGCTGGAAGTGATGGCTCATGAGATATTTGCAGTGGCTTTGATCCATCAGTTTCATCTATCCTTATTGTGACTTTATGAACAGATGCCGTTCCAGTTTTTCTACCCAGAACCTGTTGGCTGTACAAATATGCATGTTTTATAAATATTTAGTTAATCATTCGATCTTACCATTTGAAACAGTGTGCTTCAATGAATGCAATTTCAACACTTACTTCCAAACAGAAAGGGTAAGGAATTTTGCTGGCACATATCTTTCCTCTTGGACCAGGTCTCCCCATCTTTCTCTGATCAGCATCAGTGTCTGAGAGTGCAGCACTTCAAGCTGCAGCGACAGACAGAAAGAGTCTGGAGTTTGTTGTTAAAGAAAATATACAATGACACAGAAACTACCCATTATAACATTTAATTATGCCTTTTCATTAGTATTCAACAGAGACATATCCTTACCACACGCTGTGTGGGTAAATGGAGCATTTGTTCTTACAACAAACTGCTCTTTGACACCACAAGCAATGCTAGTTCTAATTCTGAAAGGGTATAGAAGAGATGTACGGATTTGCATTGACCGTCTACTTGACTTAAAACATTAACCTCATTGATCTTATATATTTAAGTTACTAGTTATGTTACTACATTTCCTTTCACAGGGCAACAAATTTTGTTTTTTCAATACTTAAAAGAAGCGCAGAACAGCTGCAGTTTTTCAGCTGTCACCTCACCGAGAGATGTCATGCATTTCCTTTCTTTTGCCAGTCAATGCGCCATTTTTTATGCACACAACAGTATAGAGCACTAAGTAAGTATAGTGAAACTACTCTGTCTCCCCTGGCAGCGTGGCTTTAATATTAGCATCTGTGTAATGAGGAACATTTAAATATTTAAATAAGGGTCTGGGATAAACACCAAAAGGCTAAAGAAAGAATCTACTGATTATTACTACTGTGTATGTACACAAAAAGGATACGCAAACAGTTGTACATGTCCTGAAGAGGTTTCTCATCTGCACACAGGCGCGCTTGAACCAGCTCATGGATGAAGTTCACTTGTAAACTATGTACCAAGGCTCGGCCATCTGTCAGCAAAAAGAACAGATGAATGTAAATTGTTGACTTTTGAATTATATAACTTGACAAGCAAGATATAATTTCACCTCCAGTTTCCTTATCTTCAACCAAAATGTCTAGTTTCAGCAATCGCCAAGGAATATCTGGATCATCTCCCATCACAGTCAGAGTGGCCTCAAACTCTCCTTCCACACGAAATTTCACCCGTCCATTTGCTAGATAAATAAAAAAATAAAAAAAAAATAAAAAAAAAAACAATCACAAGCTGCATGCTACTACATACAAACACATATTTTGACTAAAGTATTAATCAAGTTTCTTACCAACAGTAAGGTTGGCTAGCTGTGGAGGTAGATCTGTGGTGACAAGGCGGTGTCGTAATATCTGATTAAGTTGGTTTAGAGTTGTCTGCTTTTCTGTCTTAGTTATTGGATCTGGAGGAATTATTTTATCCTGAAAAGAACGGAATCAAATTATACTCATAAAAGTTGACTCAGAAATAACAAGAGATTATAAATCAATGACACTTACCCGGATGCATGTAGGTAGGCGTGGGTATGATCCTGTGGTCAGAACATCTATTGCAAAAGGAATAGCAAAACTGGGTAAACGAGCATGTACCAGAGCATCTCTAGCTAATGATGCCAACCGGTCTGCTGTATCAACAAACAAAATAGTCTGCTGGTCCAAAAAACTGGAGATCATCTAAACAGGAAGATTAAAGTAGATCAGTTGTTCAGTTAAGAAAACATGTATCGCTCAATTTAAATAAGAAAAATTAAACATAATATCACACAACTTACAGCACATTTTTCAACTTTTCCAGCATTGCTGGCCCATTTCACAAGCGCCAGGAGCCTCACAAACAGTTGTCTTGTTCGGCTTGCAAATTGTACAATTTCTATTTTTCTAGACTCAAAAAATGAGTAAGATTAATATTGAATCCAATAATATAACAATTACCCTTAAATAAGTCTAAAGCACATACCTTTCCATGTCGGTTTTTCTGGGTAATCTGCAGGAAAAAAATAATATACTTTTAATTAATTAATGATTATGGCTGCAGAAACACTTCATACGGCCACACTGCAATTATTAATATTATTACACGGGTCCTGAAGTCAGACAGTGATTGGTGTGTTGGTCCGGCCCCCTTACATATTTCTGTATTTATTTATTTAGACTGGTAGAAGTAAAATTTTGGATGGCATTGATAATCGTATAATTCAGAGTCCCCAAGGAGACTTAGGTTAAAATTAAAGTATAAAAACTTTGGGTTTTGAATTATCCCGCTAGTGTGTGCCATTTTCACTAGCCCATGGGCCCGATGCTAAACAGTACTCACAGTTCCGCCAGCAGGGTGATTTCATGGTAGGTTCTCTGGAGCAGAAAGTCGATGAGCATACTCAGCCGTACCCCTTGCGCAGCCGGTGCCCCGGGTGGCGGCTGCTGAGGACCTGAAACTACCGGGCCCCCAAACGGGACAAGCTGCCCGTCTGACCCAATCTGCACTGGGGCCATTTTACAAAGAAGATCCTGCGATGCACACCCGACGCCACAACAAATATATGAGCCGTAAAAACAAAGGTTACCGCACTTTTCAGACTCCCCACATTTTATCTAACCAAACTTAAAAGCGACTATTTGATTTCAGCAAAGGAAAATCGGTAAATACGAAACTATAAGACATTACGATGAAGCACTCAACGATGCTCAGCCGCCATCTTTGCTGGCATTGTATCGATTACGCAAAAGAGAGAAAAAAGGAAAACCCGGGGGGGACTTGAAGAGGACCGACTGTGTTTAAAAATACAACTAAAAAAATCTAGTTTCTTAGAATAGGCCGGAGAATATAAAAAATCCTGTCTCAAGGGTTATGTAAGTTGCAACAAGCGCAAATATTCAAATCATTTATATTGATACTTGCTGCAGCTGATGCTAACAGTAGGCACTGCTTTGTTAGTTAGACTTTAATATGAGCTTTGTTTTAACACAATCTGACCATAAAGAACTCAGTTAGCTGGAACTACAACAGGTGAGCTCATTTATGCTGTCCCTCTCAAATAACATTCACAAGCTAGCTAGCATTAGCCAACAGTTGTTCAGCTGGTCACTCTCACCTTTTTGTTTAAGATCCAAGACTTAAACAGGACCATGAATGCTCCTACTGATCACAGGCTCTTGAAAGTGTTGTTTAAATCTATTTTGTATATGTATATCTATGTATATGCATGATGTCACTGCTAAGTGTCATTGACAAGCTTTTGTCACAGTCATTTTTGACACTTTAGCTACATTTGAGATATTTTTTTATTTAATTAATATTAATATTTCTGATGGAGACACCCACCTGTCCAAGGAGATGGGGCTGCCAAGAATATTCCACTGCATTCTTTTTATTGGATTAATGACCTGAAAACCACACTGTCGCAGTAACCTGGAGTGGTTTTCTGTAAAGTGATGTGTTATTGCATGAACTCATATTAAACCATGCTGCCTTGGCCAAATACACATCATAGTATGTCACAGTAGGTGTAACAGATCTGCAAGTAACTGCTCAAAAAACATGCCAAACTCAACCACATTAAGAGTTATTGTGAGCGAGTCACCTCACAGATGTGACTTTGGTCTAGTGGTGTTGTCTTGGAAATATATTCTAGTTCAAAGGTGCAGATGTCCAAACTTTTTTTTTCATCAAGGGCTGGATATCAAAACACAGACAAAACAGAGGGCTGATGGAGGGTGTACCATAAACTGGTGTCAGTACAGTGACACCAGTCTATGGTGTCACTTATTTAAGTATGTGCATTTATAACAGGTTAAAATGTGCCACCAGACCTTTATTCAAGCTTAGATCCTCAATAGGACACACTAAATATTTCATTTGTTATTAACATTTCCTTATTTATTTTGCTTTATCAGGATTTTGATTTTCAAAAAACGTACAGTATAAAGTACTGCTCACAGTAATATGGGCATATTCAACTTGAGGCCTTAGGGCCAAGAAAAAAATGGTCTGAGGGCTGCATTTGGCCCCCGGGCCTATTCTAGGTAAAACAATAACATCTCTATGAAGACAAGCAAGTGTTGTAACTTTTCTAATGGGACCACCCCCTATTAGAAGTTATCCTTTAAAAGACATTCTTGGTACACGTAATATGAAGTTATCAGTCACTACACCCCCGGTGCGGTAGGGGGTGATATAGTCAAGTGTCTTTCGGTTCGTAGCTGTATCGGCGATAAGTAATCTACGGACTGGCTGACCCTTTTTGGAGCTGGAGTTACAATTGTGAATACGACACGGGTTTGCTGCCCTTTTCATACAGCGGTGTTGTACTTGGTGATGGCTGTTGGGCTGCGCTGCAAACTCGTTTACTAACACGGCTGCACCGCCCGGTTCACGGTGTTCTTTGGCTTGTCATGTGAAGCTGTATTTGTGTCAGACTGCGCTTCCTTCCGCCATGTTGAACTGATTCAAGTTGTGAGTGACTGCTAGGACCGAAGTGACAAGCCCCAGAAATCGGACTAGATAGAGTTAGGGGGCTGAAACCGCGCCGGTGACGCAGGAAAAACACCCAGAAGCAGGAGAAATCGTAGGAATTAGACCATTGTCGTTACTCGTCTGTGTCCTGTGCAGCTGTCACCGATATAGGCCACGTTTATGTAATATTCGACGGCACCATCGTTCAAGGCTGGCCATAGCCCGTGAATAGAGAGGAAGTCATATCAAATTCCTGGTGAGTTGCTGCTACCAGCGCTAGCTCGGCGCTTACTGGTTGCTAGCCGGCTAGTGCTAATAGCGTCAGCTGGTGGTTGGTGATATGATGTGCTATTAATTACTCTTTTGATATGGTTTATGTGACTTGTCTGGCAATCTTTACCATTCTTTGCATCTAGTGTTTGAGTCACTTTTAATGTCAACGAGACTGGAGTTATGTACGCTGTAAACATATAACCTGCCTGCCAGTCTCCCTGAAGCAGAGTTAGCGCTAGCCTTCCGCAGTCATTCCTGGGCACTGTCTATTGACTGACAATGTTGGATTCCTTTTAAACGTACTGTGTTTACAAATAGCGTAACGTTATGTGCTCACATTATTTAAGACGAACCATTTGGCATTTATATCATAAGAGGTGTTTGTTAATCAGACTTATCTATGACTATAATTACGTACTAAACACAAACTGTATTTCTATTTAGTTTTATTAGAGCTATAACTTGGTATTGGAAGATACAGGTCAGAGCACTCTTCAGTTTCAGGAAATAGACGATGCCACAGTCACTTAACATTGAACGTAAACGCAAAATAAAATCGAAAGCAAACGAATGGGTTTCATAAACATTAAAAGACGTACATTAGTCCTTGTATCTAGTGTCGGGTAACTTATTGGTCGTTGGGTTTGCCCTACACGCCGTGTAACGTTAGCTAAACTGACTTTAACGTTTAACTCGTTCCGAGCTAACCGGTAGCATTACTGTCAAGATAGCTGGCGTGACTGATGCTCTGATAATAATGGTATACTTTGACGTATTCTGTAACATTTACATAGATGAAAAGCATTTGATAACACTTTAACGGCACGTCTCTGTTGCCAAAGTGTGAGCTGTGTTGTGTAGGTTGGAGGCCTGAGAATAATGAGGCCTGCTTCAGCGCAGTGGCTATGGACGAGGCCTTCACGGCTCTGGGCGGATCACTTTGCAGCTGAAGCCAGCGCTAGTGCCGCAGCTACAAACCTGGCGATAACATGCTATCCCAGCTGTTTACCACACTTTATTACTCCATATCATACGTACTGAGGCCACTAATCAACGGTTTATATTTTTCAAATACATATTTTTTTTACATGTATTCTTTCAGTTTTAACCAGAATTATTTATTTCAATCTACTCACAATAGACGTACATAACTATGTAAATCCTGTTCTCGTAGAGCCGCAAAGCAAAGGCACATAATGCTCAGTCATAAAAGAAAGCAGTATAAACGTAAACAGCCTCTGCTTTGTCTGTGCAATGTCATAGAAAAAAAGTAATAGAAATCGGACGCGTCGACCGGATTCTTGTCAAAAGCCAGTTAATTGTTCACCAAGTGGATTTTTAAAGGTGCACTATGCAACTTTTCCTGGTGGCAGGCTCTGCCAACTGCTTGTTGTCATGGAAATTATATTGCTTTGCTTAGAATGATCCACAATATGGCATTAAAATTCATGATCTCCATGGAGACGAGTAGGTGACAGTACCTGGCAGATTTACAAGTGGCCTTGCTCACTGTAAGAATCATAGCCCGTATACATGTTTTTCAAGATGTTTTTGAGCTGATGTAAAAAAAACTGATGTAATTGAATAAATGTGAGATAGATAAATGCCATCCTGTGAAATAAGATCTCTATGGAGCAGGTGGTGTACCCTCCACCACAAAAGTTACACCTTCCTGAGCTCTTCCTGATGCATAAATGTTAGATGAGCTTCTTCTAGAATATAGTTTTGGTGGAACTCTGTTAAAAATATCAGATTTTCAAATTACATCTCACAACACACTTTAAAATATGGTTTATTTCTTATTATACATTTCATTATGAGTGGAATTTAGCAAGTCCATTTCAACCGATGGCACACAAATTGAACCTCTTGTACTCAAAGTATATCTTGTAAATGTATGTGGTTGTCACCTTTTTGTATAAGAAATCAACATTAATTTCATATGTTGTATGTGTTTTCATGTATGAAATATTCACACATATGACACGTTTACCTGGCAGCTTCTGAAAGCATGAACAGACAGCAGTGAAATGTCAATTGTAAAAAGAGAAATGGCTTTTGTTCTCTGTACCCTCAGTTAAAAAAAGACAAAGATGCATTTCAATTGTGCCTTTACTGAACTTGTCACAGATGGCTGACTACACAGGGCAGGGCTTGCTTTTGGTAACTATTATTATTATTGCTTGTTGTGTGGAGATTTTTGTAGTATTCTAGTAGTTTATAGGAATCCAGTAATGCTTGAGGTTTTCCAGTGGTAGATGATCCATATAAAAATGTAAGCAGTGAATAAACTCTAAATATAACACCTTAGGCCAACATCTAAAAAGCACTGTTCCATAGAACTGCTTATCTGGGTGTTTGATTTTTGCCTATTTTGTTTTATTGAGGCTGTTGCAAGTAATATGTTTCTGAAAGATTATGTTTTTCATTATAAACATAACCTTGACATTTACTTGGCTGATTTTATTTTGATCCTTTTGTCACGGTAGAATACAGTTATAAAACGCAATGTTTACAAACGTGGCATGTTCCTAAACTATCATCACCCCAGACTGTGATTAGTCAATCACTCCATTAACATTTTCATTTCTATATGATTTAACTGAATCTATCTTTTGTTTCTTAAAGCTTTTCTAATGCAAACTTTTACCCCCTCAGGTTATGCAATGGTCGCAGCAGCACATCCAGATCTCCAGGTGCTTGTGTCCCTCTGCTGCGTGTTTGGGCTCTCTTCCCTCTGCCGTACAGCTGAGGTGGCTGTGATTTCCTTCCTGACCAGCGCTCCCTAAGAGGCCAAGATTGCCAAGATCTGCCCCGTGGCGAGCATGACGGCCACCACGCGTGGCTCTCCGGTGGGGGGCAATGACAGTCAGGGCCAAAGCCAGGCACCTGATTCTCAGAGCCAGCCTCCGCTGCCACAGAATCAGGTTTGTGTTGATGTGCATTACAGTGTCATTAACAGTGCATGTTTTGATTTGAGCCAGTGTCCCATTTCAGCCACGGTGCATTTTTAACAGGTCTTTCTCATACCTAACGATACAAAGATGCCTCAGGGGCAAGGGTGGAGGGAGGGAGCGGAAAAGGGGCAGAGTGTAAAGGCAAGGCATCAATGAACAGAGCCTCCTGACTGGAGAAAGGGTGTTTGTGTATCTTTGTGCAGCGGCCTGCGTTGGTTAGAGATGAGCTGTAGTGAGACGTGAGAGGCAAACTGCCTATGTAGGTCAGCCTTCACACACCCCCACATTCATACTCTTATGTCTATGTGTCTTCATTAGTCTCAGACACACATCTGCTCACACCTCCTAGGATGCTCTCACTGCCAGACACTTGTCTCCAGGCCATTGATTTGCAGCAAGTCAAGGGTGGTCTTCCCCTAATTGTAATTCACTGGTCATTTTCTTCAAGTAGCGATATTTTGTACTATTAGGGTCTCCTAGAAATTACCTGTGGCCACGTACAACTGTTTAATTTGCTGTTTAATTTGGCTGCAGTGTGTTGGTAGAGTCACTTTTGACTAACCCTCCTTCTGAGATTTATATTCCTACATTGTAAAAGGCAGCTTGCCAATGCAAATTTGAGATCATGCGTCACTTTATGTGTATTGAATATTACTACATCATGTATTTCATAACCTCTACTCATATTGTATGTAAGAATATAAAATTAATGCATCAAATATTGGGCTGCCACACATGGGCTGATTTCATGTGTTTTGTTTTGTCAAATCTAGTAAATGTCTCTTTTGGACTGGAAAAGGCATTTACTGATTATGTGATTGGTTAATTTTCCAGACTTCATCTCCTAACTCGTCTAATGAGAACTCTCCAGTGAGTCCACCAGAGGAGCAGGGAGCCAGCGATGGACCTCCTCAGCTGGAAGAAGAGGAGCCTGCCTTCCCGCACACTGATCTAGCCAAGCTGGATGACATGATCAACAGGTTGGTACTTATACACTCTCACTAGATACATTCTGGGCTACTACTACTATTACTGTTACATTTTAGTCAATGTGCCTGAATGTTTACTTGTTTTTTTTAACCATAAGTTGCATAAGCAATCAGTTTACTCTGACAATATGTATTGTTTCAGTTCAGAAGTCAGTCAAAAATCAAATCTTTGATGTTTTTCCCCCCCCCAGGCCCCGTTGGGTTGTCCCAGTTTTGCCAAAAGGAGAGTTAGAAGTCCTCTTGGAAGCTGCTATAGACCTGAGTAAAAAAGGTAATTTCTGCTACCGACAAAAGAAAATACATTTACATGATTCTTGAAAATCACCTTTGCTCTTTCAATGACTTCAACTTATCTATCATGCTAGTAGTCAAGGTAGTCAACCTTTATACATTCAGCAGTATTGACTTCTGAAAATCTTTTTCTGGAACCCAACACAAAATCATGACATAGTCAAAGAATGTTAACCTGTCTGTTAACCTGTTTTTTAATGCCTTTGGACAGCAAAGGTGCATGTCTCTTGTGTAAGAAATACCCCGGGAGTAAATGTCATGTTTTATTTTTTGCAGGACTGGATGTCAAATGTGAGGCATGTCAGAGGTTTTTCCGAGATGGTCTGACCATCTCCTTTACAAAGATCCTGACTGACGAGGCAGTTAGTGGATGGAAGTTTGAGATCCATGTGAGTTTTATAACATGCTATGAATATTTTTATAACCAAATGATAGATTATTCAACTTAGTAATAACATTTTAACCACTAGTTGCACAGGTGGCATTATTTATTTTATAATAATCTAATATTATAATAATAATTGCCATAATTGCAAAACATTTTAAATCTTTTACAATGTATTATGTAATATTTTCTGTCTAATGTTTTTCAGAGGTGTATCATCAACAATACTCACCGTTTGGTCGAACTGTGTGTAGCCAAGCTCTCTCAGGACTGGTTTCCTCTATTGGAGTTGCTGGCCATGGCCACCAACCCTCACTGCAAGTTTCATATTTACAATGGCACTCGCCCCTCTGAGAGCGTCCCCGCCGGAGCACAGCTGGCTGATGATGAGCTCTATGCCCGACCACCAGACCCACGGTCCCCAAAGGTAAAGTTCCTGCTGCACACCTGGTCTCATTTATAAAGCACAAAATGGAGTCTAAACATTACGTACGCAACGTTTCAAGTTTAGGATCTATAAAAAGACAACGTGGTATTGTGTGGTCCTGTCTGCAAACTCTGAGGCTTGCGTATGGAGTTTTCAGAGTTAAGGCGATTCACGCTCAGAGATGAGAGAAGGACCTAGTTTGAGGAAGTTTGTGTTTGCGCACAGTGTATATAGATCCCTTAGTTTATATTTCCAAGAAATATCAAGTAATATTGCTCACCGAAGTACAACTGTCTGTGGGGAATAAACACGATGGTTTGTATTTATATGTTTTGTAATTTCCAAGATGTCCACACATGCAAGCATGGGAACACACAAGGTGCTGGCTTGTTTTGTTTCATATGAAGAAAGCTGCTGCCATAATCGCTGAACATTAAGTTAATAAAGCAAGCATCCAACCGACGCTGCTGTCATACACTATATTTCCAAAAGTATTCGCTCACCTACCTTGACTTGCATATGAACTTAAGTGACGTTCCATTCTTAATCCATAAGGTTTAATATGACGTCAGCCCACCCTTTGCAGCTATAACAGCTTCAACTCTTCTGGGAAGGCTGTCCACAAGGTTTAGGAGTGTGTTTATGGGAATTTTTGATCATTTTTTGATCATTTTTGAGGTCACACACAAGAAGGCCTGGCTCTCAATTCATCCCAAAGGTGTTCTATTGGGTTGAGGTCAGGACTCTGTGCAGGCCAGTCAAGTTCATCCACGCCAAACTCTCTCATCCATGTCTTTATGGACCTTGCTTTGTGCACTGGTGCACAGTCATGTTGGAAGAGGAAGGGGTCATCTCCAAACTGTTCCCACAAAGTTGGGAGCATGGAATTGTCCAAAATCTCTTGGTATGCTGAAGCATTCAGGGTTCCTTTCACTGGAACTAAGGAGCCAAGCCCAGCTCCTGAAAAACAACCCCACACCATAATTCCCCCTCCACCAAACTTTACACTTGCCACAATGCAATCAGACAAGTACCGTTCTCCTGGCAACTGCCAAACCCTGACTCATCAATCAGATTGCCAGATGGAGAAGCGCAATTCGTCACTCCAAAGAACACGTCTCCACTGCTCTAGAGTCCAGTGGCGGCGTGCTTTACACCACTGCATCTGACGCTTTGCATTGCACTTGGTGATGTATGGCTTGGATGCAGCTGCTCGCCATGAAAACCCATTCCATGAAGCTCTCTACACACTGTTCTTGAGTTAATCTGAAGGACACATGAAGTTTGGAGGTCTGTAGCGATTGATTCTGCAGAAAGTTGGCCACTGACCCTCCCCCGTCAGTTTACGTTTACTGTTGTTCCCAGTGGCTTCCACTTTGTTATAATACCACTGACAGTTGACTCTGGAATATTTTGGAGCGAGCAAATTTCACAACTGGACTTGTTGTACAGGATGATTATTTGGATGGGTGAGTGAATACTTTTGGCAATATAGTGTATGTGCGGACCGGTAACAAAGCTCCATTATCCTCCTCTGCCCCCCACACGCATCACCATGGCTTCACCTCCACACAGAGCAGCGGGGCAGCGCAGTTCTGCCATTCCCTCTCCTCACGGTACCCTGCCTCTCACACTGTGTGTGAGGGGCCGAGTGGATTGTGGCGGTGTGTGTCTCCCACATATGTGTGTATGTATAAATGGACATGGCTAACCTGCTAGCCACCTCATTCCAAATAGGGATGCACCGATCCAATAGTGGTATTGGATCGGTGTGATCTTTTAGTCAGTTCCATGCACTGTTTTATAAATGAGACCCCAGATCAGCAAAAGCTGTTTAAAGTTCTAGCATGATGAACATTATCCTTGTTTTTTTTACAGGGCTGGTTGGTGGACTTAATAAACAAGTTTGGGACGTTAAACGGGTTTCAAATATTGCACGACCGCTTCATGAGCGGACAAGCACTGAACGTCCAGATCATAGCTGCACTTATCAAGTAAGATGGTGATTGATAGTGGTTTATTACATGCATTATTATTTCATTATTATTAACTATCTTTTTTTCCCCCTTTAGGCCTTTTGGCCAGTGTTATGAGTTTCTCACATTACACACAGTAAAGAAGTATTTCCTTCCAGTCATTGAGATGGTTCCACAGTTTTTAGAGAACCTAACAGATGAGGAGCTGAAGAAAGAGGCCAAAAATGAAGCCAAAAATGATGCACTATCAATGATAATCAAGTCTCTAAAAAATCTGGCTTCACGTGTTCCAGGACAAGAAGAGACTGTAAAGAATTTAGAGATTTTTAGGTTAAAAATGATTCTTAGGTTAGTATGGGTGGCGTATTTTATTTTAAAAATGATGGATACTTTTAATGTACAGTGTGTGTTTGACACATTCATTGTTTTTTTTTTTGTTTTGTTTTTTTTAGGTTATTACAAATTTCTTCTTTTAACGGCAAAATGAATGCACTAAATGAAGTGAATAAGGTGATCTCCAGTGTATCCTACTACACACATCGTCACAACCCTGAGGAGGAAGAGTGGCTGACTGCTGAGCGCATGGCAGTAAGTTAAACCTTTAATAGTTCTCTATGCATTTACTTTTTTTTATTTTATTTTTTTATACAACCTTTGTTGTTTTACAGGAGTGGATTCAACAAAATCACATACTGTCAATTGTGCTAAGGGACAGTTTGCATCAGCCTCAGTATGTAGAGAAACTAGAGAAGATTCTGCGCTTTGTTATCAAGGAAAAAGCTCTTACCATGCAGGATCTGGACAATATTTGGGCTGCTCAGGTATTCTAAGTTGTTAAATAGTTCACCATCAATAAAAAAAATACTTGTTTCCTAACAATTGTTAATTGCTTTGTTGCTTTGTTGCTATCAGGCTGGAAAGCATGAAGCAATTGTAAAGAATGTCCATGATCTTTTGGCCAAACTTGCTTGGGACTTCTCACCAGAGCAACTTGACCACCTTTTCGACTGCTTTAAGGTTTGGATTTTTTTATTGAATAAAATATTTAGTATGTTCTGTGTTTTCAGAGAGACCAATCCAACATAATTTTGTTACTGTTCTTTTTACTAAAGGCTAGCTGGACCAATGCCAGCAAGAAACAGCGTGAGAAATTGTTGGAACTAATTCGTCGCTTGGCAGAGGATGACAAGGATGGGGTGATGGCTCACAAGGTTCTTAACTTGCTGTGGAACCTGGCTCACAGTGACGATGTGCCTGTAGACATCATGGACCAGGCCCTCAGTGCGCACATCAAGATACTGGACTACAGCTGTTCACAGGTACCACTTTGAACTCTGCAAAGGACAACGAGTATCTCCAGTGTGAGCTGACTGTTTAATCATGTCTCATCAGGACCGAGATACCCAGAAAATCCAATGGATTGATCGCTTCATAGAAGAACTACGAACCAATGACAAATGGGTGATCCCCGCTTTGAAGCAAATTAGAGAAATCTGTAGCCTCTTTGGAGAAGCCCCTCAAAACCTTAGGTAAGGCAGCAGCAGTGGCACAAAGAATCTGGTATAAGATTTATTCCTTTGCACTTTGCTTAAGACATGAATTCCTTTTTATTTCTTTGTTGCATATTAGAAATTATAAATACAGTGTTTAGGCCTGTCACAATAATACACTTAAAAGTGTGATATTGCATTCAGAAAAGGCCTCTGACAATAATACTGACACTAAACCTAAAGCAGGATAATCTCAGCGGGCCTTTTCTAAACATAATATTGTTTAAAAAAACATGAGCTGCCACGAATAAAGAGCAGAATGAAACAAAGTAGCACTGTGTAAAACATATGGCGGTAGACATGCCAACTGTATGACTCCACGGAGATGGAGATGGAAAATTAATGGTGCACTGTGTAACTTTTCTGGTGGAGGGTAATGCCATCTGCCTGTCTCCTAGAAGATGATGTTGTTTTGTATGGAAAGTCCCAGTGTAGCATTAAACATATCAATCTTGCGTTTACTAATTCAGACAGGTTTTTTTTATTGACTTACCTTGCATATTTATTGCGTGTGGGCTCGCCTCTCAACAGATCTGACCTGTAAATTGGCCTATAGTGTTACCTGCTTTTTCCATAGCGATGAATAAGTGTAATGCCATACAGTGGAGCATTCCAGGCAACATCTCCATGGAAAGAAGCTGGTGATAAACCCTCCACCAAAAGTTACACAATGCCCCTTTAAAACTAATTTGAACATTGTCAATAACATAACACTGGTCTATGTATATAGATCAGTGTTATGTTATTGAAAGGCAAATCAATAACATCTCCATAGAAACAAGTAGCAACCTGCCATCCAGGCCACGTTACAAGTCATGTCTGTGGAAAGGCAAACGTTTGCTTTTATTAAGTGAAAAACAAGCTATTACAGGTATCACAGCCAGCACCAGCCTTGAACCTGAACCAACAGAACGACCACCTTGGTGGAAAAGTATAAATTAATTTATTATTTATTAAGTTACTTATTCAACCCTCTATAGCTCAAATGTTGGCGTACAACTAAAGCAATGATGAGAAATTATAAAAAGAGTGACAGGCCTAACGATGTGGTCATGACAGTATTACTTATTCTATGCATATCAAATTATTTTTGCTAAGCTTGTGTATATATGTAGTATATATGATAATAAATTATCAAAGCTTGGCTGTGGCAGCCCCTAATGTTAATTTTTAGTTAAAAGAAAAGCACGTTTTTATCAATGGGATTTTGACACGTCTTTTTTTTTATTATTTTTTTTTATTGTGTAATCTGCAAAATTATGGCACACATGCCTATTTTTTCAGAAAGAAAATTCCTTGTAAAATACAAACAAGCATAATAGGGTAAGTTGAGAGAGCCTCTTTGTCAAGCCAAACTGTTTTCACGCATTGCATACAATACTCTTGCTATTCTTTTCTGGGTTCTCAATTTTCATTTTAAATACATTTTAAGACAGACATTTGAAGTAAATTTAAATGCTTACTAGTAGTACAACATTCAAGACCATGTATGACAGAAACTGAGCTCATACATTGATTAAAAATATACGTATTAATTGTCATTGCTACATTGTATTACATACTGCCCAACAAAGGAAAGTATCTGTCCTGTCAGTAAAACTGTGAGAAAAGGCTTTGAAGGTTTGATTTTTGTCTGCGTCTATGTCAGAGGTATTTTAATGGTAGTGTTTATGTAATACCTAATGGTGTCATTTTAAGTCGATGACACTGATCAATACTGATTTGACCTTCTTTGATTCCTTTGACTTTGTGTAGTGAATGTCCTGTTCTTTCACTACCAGAACCAATAAGTATTCTAGTATGTTTGATGACGAATAAGAAAAGTTTCAGTGCTGTATTTTGTCACATTTCAGAGTTATATCAACAATTTTAAGTGCACAATAAATGTGGGAGTAAATGTGGGAATTAAAATCATTATACTGCACAGATTGTATGTCATAAATAATGATAAAAATTTGTCTCCACTAATATCAGGCTCTAGGTGACGTGTGGCATCAGCATAGTTGCACGCTACATGCTTAGCTGTGTTGTGGGGTTTGTAAAAGTTAGTAAAGAAGGGAAAATGGGGAGAGATGGTCTTTTGAGGCTGAGCTCATCTGTGGGGCACTTGTGTTTAATGTTCACATGTTTAACAGAACACAGCAAGAGAATGGCCCACTCTGCAACCAAGATTTCAAAATATCAGACACTTGTTTGTCTGCAGCTGAAGCTTTATGCAGCTTGCCTTTAGCTTAATTGCTGTCCCTGTCCCTGAGTCCTACAACCCATGTTTTTGATAAACCTTCCCCATAATCAGTCATCCAAAATTTTGGAAAATTTCAGTTAGATACATTTTAGGCAGATCGTTTGCTTTGGTTATTCTGCCTAAAACAATACTCACAAAGCACTAATAAAACACTAATACAAAGAGGTAGCTGCACAAAACCTGACTACCCTGCTCTCTTAAAGGTTTATGGTGAATTTGTAGTAAAATTAGATTACATAATTTAGTAAAAATAATCAAAATCAACCCTACATATTGGCAGAGCTTATCATCCATCAGTTGTTCTGTAGTCTAAACAATGAAAAAAGAACATATCTGTCAATCTCTACATCAAATGCAGCAGGTCTTATGAATGCAGTAACTCAATTTTGACTAAATATGTGGTTACTGCACTTTTCGTTTGTAGGGCAGTATTTTTAGCACTGCATTGTTAATGTTGTAAAGTTAGGGCTGTGCAATTAAATAACATTTTAATCAAGTCAATAATTTCGAATTGTCAATGATCAGCTTGGGTTTTTTTTAATTGAGGGGATTGACTGTAGACACCTATCAGTAAAAGCATGTAATTTGGAGTAGAATTCAGACATTGGAGGAAGAAACTTGACTCTTCTGTGAAATGGCAGTGATTTAAAATTGTTTACGTTCAGGAAAATTGATCTAGAAAGCCATCTTTACTTTTTTCAATAGGACAAAATCAAATCAAATTGATCAGTCAACAAAAATTTTGATTTCTTTTTTTTGTCTTTCAATGTCGACCAGCTCTAATTTAGTCATCAGACTTTTGGACAATAAAATTTGGTAAATGTACCCACTGTATGTGACTGCAGCATAATTCATCTCTTTTGTTCAGATACAATGGGGAAGTTAAAAATGACAAATCATTTCTAATGTTTCTTTGCAATTGAGTCCTATCTTTATGGCAGTAGTACAGGCAGTACAGAACTGTATATAGCCTGTACTCTTACCGTTTTAAACAAAGGTAGTACAATCACAGCTGGACCTGGTTCTCCAGTGCCTAAACCTGTAGATGGAAGACTCGTATAAGTTTTTCTCAGTATATGAAAAGCCCAAGCCAAGCTCAGAACCTCCAGCATTCATTCACTGAGCTACAGAGGCTGCACTAGCACTGATCATGATTGGCTAGAGGTGCTGGGAAAGAGTCCTTTTAAGTTGTAAACCAGCTGGATCTCAGCATTGAAACTGAGGCTCATTTTGCTTTCTGATTGGATAATGGTCTTGAGAACCAAAACACCATATTTTAATTGTGTTTATTTTAATTGGAACATAAATAAATGGGATCATGTCTGACAATTTTGTCATTAAGAATAAATCAGCATTAGAATTGTCATCAGTAAAAGCTTGTTTTGAACATGTTTACCTATATCTGGGGACACAGGTCAAGTTAATGAAATTTAAAATCAGAAATTGCCTATGCAGTGCCTTTAAAATTGTATGCATTTGTTTTCTTGCCTTGAATTTGTTAAAATATATATTTTTGTTATATATAGGTAAATATATTTTATCATGCATCTATCCTATTGTAATTGACAATGAAACAATTTGAAAAATGGCTGTGATAGTGCTGCTGGGTGGCCTAGGGGTTAGGTTGTAGCACGCTTGGCACTTTGTTTGGCCTCACAGTTGGAGCTGATTCCTAGCTTTGATAATTGCTGGATATCTCTCTCAGATCTCTCCACCATTTTACACTAATCATTTTATCCATTAGATAAGTAATAAACCAAAAAATAAATCCTTTTAAAACATAATTATTAACTTTTGAAAGGTACAGTATGTAACCGTCTGGAGGTGACGTGTCACCTGCATGATTCCATGGAAAGTTAAATCCATACTTTTTAAAGCTATACTGTGGAAGATTATAGCCAAAGAAACGTTTCTATGGAAATGAGCAGGAGAAGACCCTTCTCTTGGCCAAACTAGTGTCAAGTTTGTGGAGCCTGCTCAGTATGTTTTTTCAGTGTAATAAAAAGAACCAAAATAAAAACAAAAACATGCTTTTATTTTGGTCTATTTTTTGGCAAAAAAATGACAATGGCTTTAATTACTACTGCTGGATTTTATACAAATACAACATATAAATACTAACATTTATTATAAACTGTTGGATATTTACAAACCATTTTTACTAGCTTTTGAGGTTTGTGCCTTAACTTTTTTCTTTTTCTTTCTAAAGTCAAACTCAGAGAAGTCCCCATGTGTTTTATCGCCATGATTTGATCAACCAGCTGCAGCATAATCACGCTTTGGTCACTCTGGTCGCAGAGAATCTTTCAGCCTACATGGAGACCATGAGGCAGCTCTCCAAAGGTTGGTTTTGAACTACTACATAAATAGACATTTAAGTAGTATTTGCTTATCTTTTTTTTTATTTGCAGAAGAACAGGCTGAGTTTGACCCCCAAACTGTAAGACCCGGGAGTCGGTACAGCCATGTCCAGGAAGTACAAGAACGACTTAACTTTCTAAGGTACAGCCATACTTTGAAGTTTAAGCAGCACTAAGAGCTTAAAGTGTCATGGACATATGGGTTATGGACATTTGATACTTAAATAATTTAGACACTTTTTTTATTAACAGATTTCTATTGAAGGACGGGCAGTTGTGGCTTTGTGCCCCACAAGCAAAGCAGATCTGGAAATGTTTAGCTGAAAATGCTGTGTTTCTATGTGACCGTGAGGCCTGCTTCAAATGGTTTGATTTTTCTTTTGCTCTTCCCTGCTTGATTGTTTTATTAGCTTTTCTAATTGTTCATGTCTTGTGATGTACATCAACAGGTATTCTAAACTCATGGGGGATGAGCCAGATCTTGACCCAGACATTAACAAGGACTTCTTTGAGAATAATGTGCTGCAGTTGGACCCCTCTCTGCTCACAGAAAATGGCATGAAGTGCTTTGAGCGGTTCTTCAAGGCAGTCAACTGCAGAGAGGGCAAGTTAGTGGCTAAACGTCGGGCTTATATGATGGATGACCTGGAACTTATAGGCTTGGACTATCTCTGGAGGGTAAGACAGCTAGTTGATCCTGGAACCTTTCTTTCTGATATATTAACTTTTATGAATGTTATTTGGATTATTATTACAGGAAAACATAGATTAACAGATTTAATTGCAATTACATGTTCCTTTTTTCTGTCCTTAAAGGTTGTTATTCAAGGAAGTGATGACATTGCCAGTCGGGCCATAGATCTGTTAAAGGAAATTTATACCAACCTTGGACCAAAACTGCAAGTTAACCAGGTAAATTTGTGTGCAGTAATCTTAACATATTGTTAAGAGAGAAATTTATCCTACTTCCTAACAATTGCTTCCATTACCAGACTCCTATTTTTTTCACTCTTTATCTTTCATTGTTGGCATGTTTTTTTGTGTTGTTTTTTTTTGTTGCAGGTCGAAATTCATGAAGATTTTATCCAGTCTTGTTTTGACCGGCTGAAGGCATCATACGACACCTTGTGTGTGTTGGATGGAGACAAAGACAGCATAAACTGTGCTCGTCAGGAGGCCATTCGTATGGTGCGAGTACTAACTGTACTCAAGGAGTACATCAATGAATGTGACAGCGATTACCACGAGGAGAGGACTATACTGCCCATGTCCAGGTATAATTTAACATCATCATACTGAGTGCAAGTTGTATAGAGGCTATAATAATCTTACTCATGTTCTGCATTTCTTACAGGGCTTTTAGAGGAAAGCACATCACCCTTATAGTTCGTTTCCCAAACCAAGGGCGTCAGGTAGATGACCTGGATATCTGGTCACACACGAATGACACTATTGGTTCAGTTCGACGTGCAATTCTCAATCGGATCAAAGCTAATGCTGCACATACTAAGATAGAGCTCTTTATTGGAGGAGAGGTTGTTGATCCAGCTGATGACCGGAAGCTGATTGGTCAGCTGAATTTAAAAGACAAAACAGTAAGCAAAATATTTAATGATACAGTTTATGCCTTTATTATCTGTAATAATCTGTTTGTTTCTTATTTCTTGTTTTATGTACAGCTTATCACAGCAAAACTAACCCAAGTAAGTGCCAACATGCCCTCTAGTCCAGACAGTTCATCTGACTCATCCACTGGATCACCTGGTAACCATGGTAACCACTATAGCGATGGACCCAATCCTGAGGTGGAAAGCTGTCTTCCTGGTGTGGTAAGCTGTCTGATTTCCAATAGAAACTAGCTGTGAACATATAAAGAAATACATTTTATCTTATGAATCCATCATGACCTATACTCTTCTTTGCAGATTATGTCACTGCACCTGCGCTACATCTCCTTCCTGTGGCAGGTGGCTGATTTAGGCTGCAACCTCAATATGCCTCTTCTTAGAGATGGAGCCAGAGTTCTCATGAAACTCATGCCTCCAGGTAAGCATACATCAGGGCCCTAATATCAAGACATGGTTAATTTAGAATCACATTTTGAGGTACACTTATATTTTGTTCTGTGAATACCACAGATAATACCACAGTGGAGAATCTGCGTGCTGTGTGTCTTGATCATGCCAAGCTTGGTGAGAACAGTCTCAGTCCTTCTCTGGACTCGCGTTTCTTTGGACCCTCGCCCTCACAAGTGCTCTACCTCATTGAGGTGAGTTTTCATTGTTTCTCTTTTTTGTTTTCAATATGTTTCACATAATGAGTTTAGAGCTTTTATAATAATATGTAAGATGGCAATTTAGTTTAAGTAAGGCCATGTTCTAGATATTTATTTTGTAACCTATTTTATGATGCCCAGTAAGTACCAGAACATATGAAATGGTTTGCTGGACTGTAAAAATGTCTACTTTTTGTTTTAGGTTGTGTATGCTCTGCTGATGCCAGCCAGTGCAACACTGGGGGAAGATGCCAGTGACTTCCAATACAACTTCTTGAAAAGTGGAGGGCTGCCTTTGGTGCTGAGCATGCTCACGAGGAACAATTTCTTGCCCTCAGCAGACATGGAGACTCGGCGTGGAGCTTACCTCAATGCATTAAAAATTGCCAAGCTCCTTCTGACTGCGGTTGGCTTTGGACATGTCAAGGCTGTGGCAGAGGCCTGTCAGCCCAACGCTGAAGGAAATGTTCCCGTCTCACCGGTTTGTCCACATATGACACAGACAAACAGGTTTGGAAACTTGTGCTTAATGATATTTTTTTACTTGTCTGTCTTCTCTGTGAACAGATTAATCAGGCGACACATGACCAGGCCCTGGTCCTTCAAAGTGCTTTACAAAATATTCCCAATCCTGCCTCAGAATGCATGTTGCGCAATGTTGCTATTCGTCTGGCTCAGCAGATTTCTGATGAGGTAATTATTGTTTTTATGTTACGGTTGCAGTGTTTAAATTATTGATGTATTTAAAATGGTTGTTGTTTTTTTTTGCTACATGTAGAACTTCTTCCAGGCATCAAAGTACATCCCAGACATATGTGTTATCCGGGCAATACAGAAGATTGTATGGGCTTCAGGTTGTGGTACTGTCCAGCTTGTCTTCAGTTCAAATGAGGAAATCAGTAAAATATATGAGAAGGTTAGTTGCTCTGTGGTACTTAATATTGAAAAATCAATCATTTTGATTCTTGTCCATTTTAAATGTAATGTCCACATGGCCAGTATTTGTCAATCTGAGTTTGATTTGTGTGTTTTTAGACAAATGCAGCTAAGGAGCCTGATGGTGAGGATGAGCAGGTGTGTTGTGAGGCCCTGGAGGTGATGACACTGTGTTTCGCCCTGATGCCCACGGCTCTGGATACGCTCAGTAAAGAGAAGGCTTGGCAGACCTTTATCATAGATCTACTGCTACACTGCCATAGCAAGTTAGTACACCAATGTTGCTGTAATCTTTGTATGCTGCGTTCACAAAATTACGATGATTACATCATCAACAGATCCGTACGGCAAATGGCACAAGAGCAGTTTTTCTTGATGGCAACCCGGTGCTGCATGGGCCACCGACCACTCCTTTTCTTTATTACTCTCCTCTTTACAGTCCTGGGGGTTAGTGGAAAATAATACTCACCTCTTTATAAATGACAATTGTGAGAGTATATGGCCAACTTGTTTTGTTTTTTTGTTTTGTTTTTTTAGACTACAGCTAAAGAGCGGGCCAAACATGCTGGAGATTATTTCACTTTGCTTAGGCACCTTCTGAATTATGCTTATAACAGCAACATCAACCTGCCAAACGCTGAGGTGCTACTTAACAATGAGATTGACTGGCTAAAGCGAATAAGGGTATGGCTTGCAAATAGTATATAGTAGCATAATAAAACCGTGAAAGTTAATTATGTACATTTTGACTGTTTAGGATGAGGTTAAAAGGACTGGTGAGACTGGTGTAGAGGAAACTATTTTAGAAGGTCATCTTGGAGTCACCAAGGAGCTGTTGTCTTTCCAAACACCAGAGAAGAAGTACTACATTGGCTGTGAAAAAGGAGGAGCAAATCTTATTAAAGTACATATTACCTTTTGTAAGCAAACTCTAAAATTTTTTAAATCTCTATAATCTTTTTTTTTCCCTTTTTCTGAAGGAGCTGATAGACGACTTCATTTTCCCAGCATCTAATGTTTACCTACAGTACATGAAAAGTGGAGAGTTCCCCACAGAGCAAGCAATCCCAGTGTGTAGCACCCCTGCTTCGATCAATGCAGGCTTTGAGCTGCTCGTGGCCTTGGCTGTTGGTTGTGTCAGGAACCTCAAACAGATGGTGGATACTCTCACAGACATGTATTATTTGGGTAAGATGCTGCACTAATTTTATAAATGTCCCTAAACGGTCATTTTCACAGTTACATTTGCGTTTTTTCTTTTAGGAGGTGATACTTTGACTGAATGGGAATATCTCCCCCCTGTCGGACCAAGGCCCAACAAAGGCTTTGTAGGTTTGAAGAATGCAGGAGCCACTTGCTACATGAACTCTGTCATTCAGCAGCTTTACATGATCCCACCGATTCGTAATGGCATTCTCGCCATTGAGGGCACTGGCACTGATGTGGATGATGATATGTCAGGTGACGAGAAGCAGGAAAATGAGGTGACTCTGCTGATTTCTACCTCCTAGAACATTTTATATTATTATATTGTCATTATATATTATACTTTAATATTTGGAATAATTGTAGTACAAACATACGTGTATGTATTTGTAACACAGAGCAATGTGGATCCTCGAGATGAGGTGTTCAGTTACCATCACCAGTTCGATGATAAACCCTCTGGTAAATCAGAAGACAGGAAAGAGTACAACATTGGAGTTTTACGTCATCTCCAGGTCATTTTTGGCCATCTGGCTGCGTCCAGGCTGCAGTACTATGTTCCTAGAGGATTCTGGAAACAGTTCAGGTATTTAGAATTGTAGTATGTTTGAAATGTCTCATAAGTTTAATAGATATTTGTTGTGATTATTGTGCTTGCATCCCTGCAAGGTTGTGGGGTGAGCCAGTAAACCTAAGGGAGCAGCATGATGCCCTGGAGTTTTTCAACTCTTTAGTGGATAGTCTGGATGAAGCACTTAAAGCTCTGGGCCACCCAGCCATGCTAAGTAAGGTCCTGGGTGGTTCCTTTGCAGACCAGAAGATCTGCCAAGGGTGCCCACACAGGTGAGGGCTTTCTTATGATTTAGTCATTCACTGTTACATTTAAGCTAATCTTTGCTCGTTTTACCAGATACGAGTGTGAAGAGTCGTTCACAACACTCAATGTAGACATCAGAAATCACCAGAACCTGCTAGACTCCATGGAGCAGTACGTCAAAGGAGATCTGTTGGAAGGAGCTAATGCCTACCACTGTGAGAAGTGTAATAAGAAGGTGAGAACACAGTGTTGTTGGACAACTACACTGTTTTAATGGTGTAAATTGATTCAAATCTTGTAATATATTTGGTTGGTTTCAATCCCATTTTCTGGTTCAGGTGGATACAGTGAAGCGCTTGTTAATTAAGAAGCTGCCACCAGTTCTTGCCATACAGCTCAAACGTTTTGATTATGACTGGGAGAGGGAATGTGCCATCAAGTTCAATGACTACTTTGAGTTCCCCCGGGAGCTGGACATGGAGCCTTACACAGTAGCTGGGGTGGCTAAGTTGGAGGGTGATGATGTCAATCCTGAAAACCAGGTGATCCAGCAAAACGAGCCCTCGGAGCCCACTCCTCCTGGAAGCTCCAAGTACCGCCTTGTGGGTGTACTGGTCCACTCAGGCCAGGCCAGCGGGGGACACTACTACTCTTACATTATACAGAGGAATGGAGGAGATGGTGAAAAGAACCGCTGGTATAAATTTGATGATGGTGATGTGACTGAGTGCAAGATGGATGATGAAGAGGAGATGAAGAATCAGTGCTTTGGAGGAGAATACATGGGTGAGGTGTTCGATCATATGATGAAGAGGATGTCATATCGGAGGCAGAAGCGCTGGTGGAACGCATACATCCTTTTTTATGAGCGTATGGACTCACTGGACAAAGACAGCGAGCTTGTCAAGTACATTTCGGACTTAACCATCTCCTCTACAAAACCACATCAGGTGAAGATGCCTGGTGTTATAGAGTGCAGCGTCCGCAAGCAGAATGTCCAATTCATGCACAACAGAATGCAATACAGCTTGGAATATTTCCAGTTCATTAAGAAACTTTTGACCTGTAACAGTGTCTATTTAAATCCTCCTCCAGGTATGTTTTTTTTTCTACCAAGTTCTAGCCATACTACAGAACACTGTTTATTTGTTGGTGCACTGTTGACCCTGAATATTATTGTGAAAATTCACCTTTAAGAATGTTTATTTGCTGTCGTTTTTTACTGTGATGTTAGTATAAAATAATGTAATTTTGATGCATTTTTATTTTACCCTTCATATAGGACAAGACCATCTTCTGCCTGAGGCAGAAGAGATTGCGATGATCAGTGCTCAGCTGGCTGCTAGGTTCCTTTTTAGCACAGGATTTCACACAAAGAAAGTAGTTCGGGGTCCTGCCAGTGACTGGTAAACTTTATTCTACTTTTCTTGCCTTTATTTTGTCTCAAATCTTTTTTCATTTTTTTTTTCTTTTTTTTAAGGTATGACGCCCTTTGCATCCTGCTGAGGCACAGTAAGAATGTACGCTATTGGTTTGCACACAACGTCCTGTTTGCATATCCAAACCGGTTCTCGGAGTACCTGCTTGAGTGTCCAAGTGCTGAGGTGCGTGGTGCATTTGCCAAGCTTATAGTCTTCATCGCCCACTTCTCTTTGCAAGATGGCCCCTGCCCTTCACCAACTGCCTCCCCGGGACCCTCTACTCAGGTTGGTGGAAAAGTGGAGCATCCATAGAATAGTTTACACCAGAAAAAAACTAAGCATCTTGGGCATAACTTATTTGACTTGTGTTTATCATTTATGTTTCAGGGCTGTGATAACCTCAGTTTAAGTGACCATCTGTTGAGAGCTGTACTCAACTTGCTTCGCAGAGAGGTCTCTGAACATGGCCGTCACCTGCAGCAGTACTTCAACCTCTTTGTTATGTATGCCAATCTAGGTAAGGCATGCAGACATCACCAACTGTCAGGTTCACCTGTCTCTCATGACAAAATAGTTTTAGTATTTTTCTACATCATTATTTTAATTTTGTAATAGAAAAGTTTCACAGTGTCATTTTTGCTTGGATACAAAAGAGCTTTTGGCTGCTCTAGGTGTTGCACAGGATATTCAAACTAGATATGGTGTGCATACCAGCCACAAACAACTGATAGAACAGGAAATTAGATTCAAGTGAATTTTCTTGCACATTGGGATTGCAAAGCACAAAATTTGTGAAAATAACTCTAAGATCTGTGATCAAAGTAAAATTGGAGTAACTTACATTTGTACTTACATTTTTATTTCTACAGGTCTTGCAGAGAAAACACAGCTGTTAAAGTTGAATGTTCCTGCCACTTTTATGTTGGTTGCTCTGGATGAGGGTCCTGGCCCTCCAATCAAATACCAGTACGCTGAGCTGGGAAAACTCTACACTGTGGTCTCTCAGCTTGTTCGCTGCTGTGATGTCTCATCGCGCATGCAGTCATCAATTAATGGTAAGTCAACTTTGGCTTACTCCTTTTTCTTATCAAACATGAAGTGGGGACAGCCCAGTGAGGATCTATATCCTTGCTCAGGATTTTGAGACTGAGAAACTAGCCACTTGGGGTTTGTGCATTGTGTAAGCACAGCTCTGAGCTGAGGGCTTTCTTGTAAACAAAAAACTTTGTAGTTACTTTTCCCTGTCTAAAATCTTTTCCCTTGACTGTTATAGGTAACCCTCCGCTCCCCAACCCTTATGGAGACACAAACCTAAGCTCCCCGGTGATGCCTGTGCAGCACCCGGTTGCAGAGATCCTGTTTGTGAGGACTAGCTACGTGAAGAAGATCATTGAGGACTGCAGTAACTCGGAGGAGACGGTCAAACTGCTGCGGTTTAGCTGCTGGGAGAATCCACAGTTCTCTTCCACTGTGCTCAGTGAGCTGCTCTGGCAGG
Source organism: Taenioides sp. WSHXM2023 (assembly GCA_029959045.1). NCBI lineage: Eukaryota > Metazoa > Chordata > Actinopteri > Gobiiformes > Gobiidae > Taenioides > Taenioides sp. WSHXM2023. Next base: position 14,836,021 of record CM057099.1, read on the forward strand.
TAGATGTTGCTCTGAAGTTTGTTGTCTGAGATTTCATTCAACAGCCATCTCCTATCACTGATGTCCAAGTGACAATTGATACCATAGAAACATGGTTGCACTTATCTCGGTTTTAACAGTGTGGTGTTCAAAATAATACTTGATCATGTGAAGACATGTTTGTTCTTCACAGGTGGCTTACTCTTATACGTATGAGCTGAGGCCTTACTTGGACTTGCTGCTACAAATTCTTCTCATTGAGGACTCCTGGCAAACCCACAGGTCAGTTTTCTGGTTTGCATGCAACTACTTCTACTTTAACTATGTAACTATTTTTCTTGTAATTATTCTTGAATACTTTTGTCCTTTTACTCTTAGGATTCACAATGTACTGAAGGGCATTCCTGATGACAGAGATGGGCTTTTTGACACCATCCAGCGCTCCAAAAACCACTACCAGAAACGAGCGTACCAGTGTATTAAGTGCATGGTAGCGCTGTTTAGCAACTGCTCTGTGGCTTATCAGATTCTTCAGGTACAGGCCGCTATTCAACCATGATGCTACTTTTATTCATATTTGTTTGAGCACCATGTTAATCTGTTTACATTTAAAGATGGGTAAAATGTTGGCACTCAGAAGGAGTAGATAGAAGTTCAAGGAACTTGTGGAGTTCTGTGTATGTCTTGTAAACACCATGTTTGCAATGAACACACTTAATTCTCTCTTTAGGTGTACAGTAAGCTTGGAGCACTTGCATGCATATGCTCATGCATACAAATGTATGCATGAGCATATGCATGCAAGTGCATATGCTCATGCATATGCTCATGCATACAAATGTATGCCAGAATATCTTAATGTAATTCTAATCATGGCTCAAATACAATCTCTGCTTAACTGTGCCTCCAGGACCTTTTTGCAGTTTATCAACATGCACTCATTTTAAAAGTTTGAATCACCACTAACTAAACTGCTTGTGTTTGCTGATGCAGAGTAATGGTGACCTAAAACGAAAGTGGACATGGGCGGTGGAGTGGCTGGGGGATGAGCTGGAGAGGCGGCCTTACACAGGAAACCCTCAGTACACATACAATAACTGGTCCCCTCCGGTTCAGAGTAATGAGACCTCCAATGGCTATTTCCTGGAGCGTTCACACAGTGCGCGCATGACGCTGGCCAAAGCCTGTGAATTGTGCCCAGAAGAGGTAACTCTGCACCAGTCACACTCTGTTCCCACCACATATACTACAGGCCTACTTAATGTTAAACTGTTTATTGATTGAGTGAGGTTAAACACAATTAAGCTATTAAGTAGTCTACAAATTATTATGTGTTTATTTGTTACTTTGATTCAGACTTACTGCCTACCAGCATACACTATCAAATGCCACTCAAATCAAGACATTTAGACTCGATTTGACCTGTTGGTGGGGGCTATAAAATGTATAGAAACTAATAACAAATGTACAACAAAATTGTATTTGAATGTTGAAAAACATCAGATAAATGACACGCTTCTCTGTAATGTTCCATGCACAGCTCAAGTGTACACAGGGAAGCCCAGGGAAGGTCAGTATTCCAGGCACCACTACATAAAGGAAGGAAGTAAAAATGTTAAAATTATAGTTACTGGCAATAAAAGTCACCCACTTACAGTGAACATGTATATGTAGACTTCTATTCATATTATACACTTATATTATTGCACTCATTTGGCATGGGGCAGTGATTAGATCAGCTCTTGTTTAGATTGGCACATTTAAGTAACATCCACTTGCAGTTATTATTTTAGTTGCTCTTTTTTGGTGCTACGTTCATGTTTAAAATATTTTGTGACTTGCAAATTGCATATACTATTGAGATTTCCATTGAAATAGAAATAAATCTTAAATCAGCATAACACATTTGTTAAGTATTCATTAAAATCTTCATTTAAAAGTATTTTTGTTTTTATAGGAACCTGATGAGCAGGAAGCACCAGATGATCAGGATTCCTCTCCTCCTGAGGACACATCTCTTTACCCCCATTCTCCTGGGACAGCCCAATTTCAGCAGGTGGACATTACACCATTTGCTTGAACAGTTTTGCTGTGGTGTTTATCTTATATCTGAGATTTAACTGGTCCAATTGTTATGTTCATGTTGTCTGCGCAGAACAACCATCCTCATGGGCAGCCATACACAGGCCCTGCTGCTCAGCACATGAACAACCCCCAGAGGCCCGGGCCGGCCTCTGCCCCAAATCCAGCGCCTCCTCAGACCACAAGCCCAGGTCCAGCTCCAGGGCAGGGCCCACGAGCACAAGAGAACTGGGAGAGCACTGAGGAGGTGGCACCCACCTCCACCCCTGCCCCAGGGCCTGCCCCCCCTAAGGAGTAATGCCCCTGCAGTGCCTCGAGCCTCCATCGTCCCGCTCTCCTTCCTCTTCTTTGGTCAACAGAGCTTCACTTTTGGCCCTCTCTCTGACCCCAGGACAGGGCAGAGCAAAGTCTCCTCTTATCTCAAGGCCACTTAAGATGTTCTGCTGTCAGCTTGTAGGAGGTGCTCTTCCCTGGCCTGGGACTGCTCAGCGTGGGACAGGGGCCTGCTGGTTGCTACAGAGGCCAAGGAGTGGACAAAAATTCTAATAAAGGAAACTCATTTAACCAGAGCTGACGATGCTGATGCGCTTGTCTTCACGACAAAAAGGTGTACATAGTATGTTTATGTTTTTGACTGTTCAGATCCCCCAATAGCATAACTTATGGTTGGCTGCTGGGAGATGTTGCAGATTAAAATGAAAAATAAAATGGATATTATAAATAAGAAAAATGCCCCAACTGTACGAAGTCAACAACTCTTGTTTTATCACACATGCTCAGCAATGAAGTTTGTTATACCATTGGACGGTTCTTGGTCATTCAACTGTAGAAGGACGCATCGTTATTATCATAATAGTTCTATTATCTGAAGCTCCTTGGCACCCTTCTGACCCATGCCAAATCAACTCACAGGTTGTGGTTGGTTTTAGTGTGACATATGGAATGGTTGGGTGGACTTTCCGGTGTTTGGTTGATGTGAAAACGCAGTGATGCAACATTGTTCTGAAACTCATTGCCTTCTTTTTTGTTTGTTCTGTTTAATTCAGTCCTTTTTGAAGCTCTATTTAATGCTGTAACATTTAGCATGGCTTCTCACCAGAATAGTGTAGCCCAAGGGAAAACTTGTGATCATAACAACCTAAAGCTGTTCTAAACCCACATCTCTACAGAGGGTTCTTCTTGTGTTTTTTATTTCCATCTACCTTATCTATGATGAGGGCGTTACTTTGAACTTGTGTATCAGAAAGTGGCTTTTTAATTGCACATTGTGACCCCACAACTTCACAATTTACATTCAGATTTCAGTTTAAGGTGGGAATACATGGCTTAGCTTTCGTTTATAGGAAAACTGAAAATGAAACATATGCAACAAAATTGCTGCACCTGGCTATCTGGTATAGTGAGATTATCTGGTGTCACTTAAGTAGAGCCTAGTTCTAGACCTGCCCATCATTGTGCATTTGCTGTGAGCTGATTAGGGCTATAGTCTGCTGGAGCCAGGGACCGTGACTCTGGGCCACAGTGAGACCATCCGTCACTCAGCAGTTTCTCAGCTGGGTTGTATCGCAGGATTAGCAGCTGGTTAGTGATGATACAACTTGAGCTAACTTGTAATTCTGTAGGAGTAAAGGTAAACATCAGTAAATACTGTATTTAATTGGTAACTTGAATGCGTGTATTTTTGATCTTTGTTAAAACATACCAAATACTCCTGCAAATGAAAATATTCTGCCCACCGTATTTAAATATTTTGCTCTTATTTTATAGAATTTATTTTGTTGTATTTCAAATAGAATTTGATTTAAGAGGAACATTTTTGTCCTTGTGTTATTTTTAAAGATATTGACTGTACAGAGTTCTGCGCCCTGTTTTTGCCGACTTTTGTTTTGGCCATGGTGTGACTTTGAATTCTGGAGCTACAGTCGCGATGTGGACTTTCACTTTGTGAGGTTTTTGTGCACAGAAATATAACAAAAAGCATTGCGCCCTTAGCAAATAAAGAACATGGAATCTTCTCAAGTGTCTTAATTTGTAGTGTGAGGTGCCACTTTCAGTACAGCTCACAACACTGAATTTACATGTACATGACTTTGTAAAAATTGAAGAGACAGATTCTTTTGACACTTTTATTAAGAAGTACAGAGTTAGTTTTCCTTCTCCTGGACTGTCTTTGTTCCACGCAGTCTGCCTGTGCGACGGGCAGCAATGAGACCGACCTTGCGACCAGCAGGTGCATCCCTCCTGATCGTTGAGGGTTTTCCAATGTGCTGATGGTTACCACCTCCGAAGGGATGCTCAACAGGCTGCAAACCAAAGTTAAGCACATTAAACATCCAATCCAAACACTACATTTGGAAGAATCCAATGCATTAAGGCATTGGCAGGGCTAGTTCACTACTAGTTTGTAAACTTATAACACCCTTCCTTGCAATTATTGGGAAACATTTTGGAAGTTAAGCGTATCCTTGTTAATAATTTGCATAAAACCTGTAGAGTATGCCTTCATGTTGACTTACGTTCATAGCCACACCACGGACACGTGGCCAGCAGTTTCTCTTCGCCTTGTACTTGTGGTAAGCACGACCAGCTTTTAGGATGGGTTTGTCAATACGGCCACCTCCAGCAACCACACCTGAAACAATTTCAAAGCATCAGTAAAAAGAATCCAACCAAAACATCACAGAAGCTTTGCAGACTGCTGTAGCTTACCCACAACTGCTCTGTTAGCTGAGGCAATGACTTTCTTGGATCCAGAAGGGAGCTTGACTCTTGACTTCTTAGTTTCAGGGTTGTGAGAGATCACTGTGGCATAGTTCCCTGAAGCACGGGCCAGTTTGCCTCTGTCTCCAGGCTTCTCCTCCAAGCAACAGATGATGGTACCCTCGGGCATTATGCCCACAGGAAGTACATTGCCAATGTTAAGCTGGGCTGCAAAATATTAAAACAGCATTGACTGTGTGGATTATATTTGGTATTATACTATCAAATAGACTATATCTACATATGTTACATAGCTACTGTACCTGGCACCTACCTACTCTACTTACTGATAGTGATTATAGCAAAATAAAATTTGGAAGACCAAGTACATTCTGGCCAATTCAGCATAAGGCATGAGTGCTAATGAACATGAGCCTGGACCACAGTTTGGACACCCCTGATTCAAGTTGATACAAACAAGGACTGGCTTGAATGACTACATACCTTTCTTGCCACAGTAGATGAACTGTCCAGTGTGGATGCCCTCAGCAGCAATGAAGAGCTCTGTCCTCTTCTTGAAGCGGTACGGGTCACGAAAAGCAACCTTTGCCAGAGGAGCACCACGGCCCGGGTCATGGATAATATCCTAAAGGAGACCAAATACAGAGAGTTATCATCATCATGAGCTGGGAATACACAACAGGGAGAATCGAATGTAAAACTGTGTCATTTAATATAAAATATTATATAAATAGGGTGGGATTAAATAGTGTTTCTTCATCCTACACCTTATTGAACATATTACAAATATAGACATTTGTGAATTTCAATTTTGGCTGCAGTGTTCAAAATAAATGATCATAACAAATGGATAATATAGTGTTGACCGTGATATACCTTCACAATCCCCTTGATGTAGCCATGACGTTCAGCGAAGTCAATATGACGGAGTTTAGCAGCACCTTTTCTGTGCTTGACGTGGGCTTTAAAAACCGAGCCCGCACCTTTTCTCTGTCCCCTGATTACACGTCCCATCGTGTACTGAAAAAAAAAATGAAAATGTACCTGACATTAGAAGTTACGCATTGCTTTCGGAGGTTTACAAATCCCACTTAAAAAAATGCAGCATTGTCGTTTATGGTAACAAAGAGCAACACAGTACCAATACAGATTTCGAAAACATAAATTTAAAATATAATTTTGTAGACACTAAAAGTGAATCAACCGGCCTTTAGCTGCCAAACATTGCCATTAGAACGCCATGACACCGGTGGACTAAACAGAGCTGAATAAACTATTTAAACCAATGTTAATATTGACAATATATATCAAATACAACCTCTTGGATGTTACTAGACAGGTCTATAAACGTTATAAGTGTGGATGACAAATTAAAACATAGATTTAGACAAGATTTTGTAAACAGAATCACACTGTAGCACCCGTACCTAAACTCCGTTGACGGAAAGAGGAAGTATAAGGAATGACGCACACGTTTTCTTCCGGAGAAATGCCCGAAGTGGATTTTGGGAAATGAAGTATACACGATGTTACGGGCCTAAAACGATAATTAATAATAAGTAATTACAACAAAGATTATTTTACATATATATTTTAAATAATGTATTGTAGGAGTGTCTCTGCATAACTGAATAAATAACAGTGCATTTATAACGACAGCTATAACGAACGTTTCATAGGAACAAGTTTACTTTTTAACGTTTACCTTACTGCGGCTAAAATGTGTTTTGCCCGCTAGATGCCAGTAGATGGAGCCAGACACGCCGCTATTAAAATAACTAATCAAATTAAATCAAGCTAGCCTCTATTTGA